>JZSA01002127.1:0-64685 GCA_000956155.1 Cotesia vestalis
TGAATATATGTTTCTATAAAAAAGGATAATAAAAAAACACATTATACTCCAGTTTACATCCAGGAAAAAGATAGAGAGATTTATATCACAAAAATTAGGTTAATGCGTTGAAAATTACGGCTTTTATCATATACATAATGTATACAGGTACACAAAGTAACATCATAATAAACAAACATTTAAATATAATTCTGCGTATACAAGTCAATAAATCATAAAATACGTAAACCTGTAGTTTTTTTTAGTACATCTTTTTAATGTAAATTTATTGTTTAATAAACTGCAAACATAATTAAAAACATGTATTTCTACCAAAAAACTTAAAATAGTTAAGCGCTGCATTTTTAGCATATTACAGCTGACTATACAAATGATTTCGTATTAGCATTAACCGAATTTACCGAGAAAGTTATTTTATCAGATAGAAATCCGGAAAATATTGATTCTTGAGGGTCTTTGCCTTACTTTTAAACTTGTTAACTTTTCTTTTTTAGCAGTTGTTATACAGGACACAACCATTTGAGGATGGTGTAATAGTCTACGAATGAGTTTCCATAGTGTTATATCTAAGATATACGGATAAAGGTTAAGAAGTTACTAGTGACTACTGCCATATAACTCTAAAGAAAAGAAGAAAGAGAAATAATAATGTCCCTGGAGATTTTCTTTAAATTGATTTAATACTTTTAAGTCGGAAGTTTCCAACTTGTACAAAAAAAAATCTCTAACATTATTAAAAGTTCCGATAAAAAATGGATTAAATTTTAATACTTTGAATTTGCAACAAACACATATTCATTCATTTTGAAGTTAAAATTTATCTTCGATCATTACTATTCAGAACCCGCTAAATTATTCTGAAATGTTCCTTGTCTTAGTGCCAGAACATTCCTTAACTTTGTATTACGTTCCAGAAATGTCAGAATTTTCAAGAATACCATTGAAGTTTCTAGAGACCTAGAAGAAGAAACGCTTTAAAATGATTTATTTTTTTTATTATTAACTTTTTTTTCTGTTTACGGACTATAGTAGCAATATTTTTTAAAAAGTTCTAGCTGTCAAGAATCAGCTATCAAAATTAACATTTGTGTTTTCGCCTATATATACTGGAGCTTTTACAACGAACGCATGATTTGATTACATAGATCTTGTTAATTTAACCCACAACAAATAAGAGGGCGCATAAAATTTGCAATGAAACGAGTTTAACATGCTCACACAAAAACAAGGTTCACCGTACCTACTATTTACAACCAGATTGACGTTACTCCCTCAAACGCCAATGCCGTTCCAACTAAACGCTCGGTTAAATCCCATGAGATTGATAAAACGTGTGCGTAAAATGCAAAAGATTGGCATTGTACACCGATCATTTACGCATATGCAAGTAAAATACTGAAACGACTAGACCCTTATTTCTAGCAGTCATCCTCTGCCTCTATTCTATATCCATCGATGCCAGTAGAGGCTTACGGTGCACTATTACTTAGAAAACACACGTATTATACGCACATACTAATGAGTACATAATAATGCTTCGCAGCGGTACATTACACGTTGGGTTATTATGGGGGAATATTTACGCATACGCTCGCGGTATTTACCATGTGTATACTCGTACATAAGATACAAGTGTAAGTATGGTAGATATACGTTGGATGGGATTATATAGCACATGCATCTGTGCCAGTGGTGCCAAACCCCAACTGCACGTCGAATCATGTGTCGTGTTGTCGTTGTGTATCGGGGCAACGTCCTGAGCTATTAAAGATGAGCTGCAAAGAAATGAGAGGCTTGGAGGATGAAGGGAAGAGGGAGGGAAGAAATGAGGGGAAGAATACATAGAGTTAGAGTAGTACGGCATAGCAGCAACCAGCAACCAGCAACCAGCTAGCTAAAGCACCCAGTTGAGGTTGCTGGAGTTGTCGAGTGGCTTTTGTTCTTCTTTCCTTCATCCTTCTTCAACAATCATTATCACGGGTGTCAAGAGTACGTGAGTTCGTTGAACTAGGAAGTTCATATGACATTATAATCGTTTTGCTTTTTACTTTCTCTCTTCGTTTCTTTGTCTCTGATCCACTTTCTGGTGAGCCCTTTTTTATTTCAACTTTTTCTCAAAGATATTGCGTGAGATCAAAGTTCCCAGAATTTTAAACTATTGTGTTACTTTATTAGCAATTAAACCTGGATCGGGGATCGAGAATCTGAAAGCTGGTTCTCCAGTTTTTAATTAAGGGGAAAACTCTTTGAACGCAGTAAAATGAACTATTTTTTATTGCAAATGATTTCAATAAAAAGTTATTGAATAATAGCATTCGTTTTGAATTCGAACATCATTTTATTTTAACTTTGAACAATAAAAATATTCATTTCTTTTTTTTATTTAATATAATGGCAACTATATAAAAAAATTTTTATATTGAAAAGTGCAATTGTAACATTTTTGCTATTGATCCAAAACAAAAAAAAATTTTTTTTCTATTTCTGACGCATAAAGAAAAAAAATTAAGCCTATAAGAGTAGCTATTGAGTAGATTGATCCAGCAGGAAAATTTTTTTCTCTGAGTGAACTACGAAAAAATGATCATAATTTGATCATGCTTCTACCAGTGTCAATAATTGGAGTTACCAGTACTTGGACTGAAAATAATAGTAAATATTCTTGATAATATATTGCACAACAGTAGATAGGTTTCGCAGTAGAATGATTAATTGGTTGTCGTATGTAGGATGTCAGAGTGTCACTCGTGCTCGGGCTTTGTCACTTTCCGCAAACACCACTACCATGAGGGATTCTAAATACATATATATTATATATAGATCTATATGTAAAGCGAATTGCATTGTAACTGGACTGCAACAGGCGTGCTATTAATCAATGCCCGATGCAACGCTAAAGCCGGTGAACCTCGTACATTCTGGCTATTTCCAAGTCGCGAACTGTATCCCATTGACGAGTACGAAGCTTGAATAACGTTTTACCCCTTTGCCGCCCCTTTTTGTCTATATTCACACAGACTGGGGTGGTGAGTGCAAGAGTGTTGTATGTAAATCGGTACAGTACAACATGTATGTGACAAAAGTAGGTACCTATGTACTAATCCTAGTCGATCCGTCGATCCTTGCATGTCATTTCTCAACGTTGTTTAGTGTCCCTCTGCATATACCACTCTATTTTCTCCATTTACCGTCACCGTCAGGGCATTCTCCACAGAATCTGGCTTCATCCTGCACCCTGCACTTTGATGAGACCATAATTAGTTCTCCGAGGACGATCGATCATTTTATCCAGTGATGTCAAGCTTACATAACACCAGACAATGCGGGCTATTGTTTCTTCTGAATGCTGCTCTGTATGTTATAGGGAAAATACAGCCGCAAATTTTGAGACTTTTACATTAGTCCAAATCTATGCTGATAAATGAGAATATATTTTTTTTATAAGCACCGAAATATTGATTACGATATTGATCATAAAGATGTCAATATACAAAGCTCAAATTCATTGATTTTTTTGAAGATCAACACATTAGACATTTCGATAATATTCAGAACATTTGTCCTTGCGAATAAGAAATTATAAAGTTCCCAAAAGTCCTTAACAACATAATTAAGGATAAATGCTAGAATGTTAAGTAAAAAAATTGTTTTACTAAAAAATAACTCAAACTTAGATATTCTAAAAAGATTTCTTGGTTCAAGTAAACTTTTTTTCCAGTTTAATATTGAATAAAAAAAAAGTAGAATTTGTTTATATATTCATTGGTTTGTAAATAAAATTTAAAATATATAAAATAGAAGCAGAGTCGGTAAAATAAAAAGTACGCATGTGATTTTCACGGCCATTAAGAATCCGAAGGAAGACATTAGCTTCCACTTGACGATTACGTCGAGCGTATTTACATATACCAGTGATGGCGGGTGAATAAGTAAAGGCTGGAGAAAAGCGAGAATGGGAGTAGAGATAGAAGTTTGAAGTTGGAAGTATGGTAGTTATAGAGTGCCAGCACACGAGTGGGATTTTAAAGTTAAGCGATACACACCCGTCTAACCAATTTACATTTTATTTTAATCCCGGTAATCGATCGGATCGATTCGGATGATACGTATCACGGTATTAAACGCGGACAGGCAAAAGGAGAATTTCCGAGCTTAAAAGTGGATGGAGCGGAAAGCTACCGGTTGTAGCGGGCCAAGGGGATAGGAATTAACTTGCTGAATAGAGAGAGAGAGAGAGAGTTGGGCCATACGATTTCGACAACGAGACGGAAACGATCTCGATATATACACAAGTGAGGAGAGCCAGAGTTTAGTAATAACGATGACGGGGGTACTTGAAAATAAAAATACACTCCCGGTGGCTAAATTCTTCGGGTGGACGCATTTACGAATACCAAAAGCATTAAATTACTTTTAATGGGTTACTAAAAACTCTTGTTTTTTAATTCATGTTAGTTGTTATTTTATGTGTTGAAATAAACCGACTATTTGTTACGTTGTTTCGTTTTTTAGGTGATTTTATAAAACTCAAGACTGATAAAAAAATACTTGATTCAAAAAAAATATTCTCGATTGAAAAAAATTATTTTGAAAAAAACCGGCTGTTTTGATTTTAAAATTTTCCGTCTTGAAATAATCAAATTTTAATGCTTAATGAATAAAAATTAACTCGCTTTAATTAAGACCAAAAATGTTAAACCGAGAATCAAGTTGAAAAATTTTGAAATCATAAAATTGTTTTTAGGCTAGGTAAATTTTACATGATTTAAAAATTTATTTTATAAAATTGATATATCAATTCAATCTTTTATCAAACACAGAAAGAAAAATTTCTTGACTGGAGAACAAAATTCTTGGCTTAAGAAAATTTTCGGGTGCCTGAAGGAAGACCGAAGTTGTGTTGGCCGAAGTAAAAATTTTTCTTGAAATTCTATTCTTGGTGGAAGTAATTTTTTCTTAATTCAAATTATCATAAATACTTGATACAATAAATTTTTACATTCGATCAAGATTTTTAGATACTTTAGGGAAGCGGCGCCACTTACTTCAGCTGAGAAAAAAATTTTCTCGTGAATATTTGATAGTCATTTTAGATTATTTTAGCGCGCAATTATACATATTGAATGAAAAAAAATGATCTAATATTATTTGATCTTGCCATTTGATATATTAATCAATAAAAATATTAATGAAAATTTACTGTCAAGATATTTAATTTTTTGGAGCAAGAGAAAAATTTTCTCATGACAAAAAAATTTACTTCTATCAAGAACTAAATTTTTTGGAGCAAGAGGCTGAATTTTCTTAAAATAAGAAAATTTTCTTGACTTAAATAAATTTTCTTGGATCAAGATACGTATTTCTTAAAGCAAGGGATTAATTTTGTTGAAATAAGTAAAATTTATTGTGTCAAAAAAAAAGTTTTTTTTTGCTCAAGAAAATAATTAAGAAGAAAAATATTTTCTTGGCTAAAGTGAACCTTTTTTTCTGTGGATCTTATAATAATTTAAGAATAATAAGCTTTGTCAAACCTTCTTAACGAAGAATCGAAAACATTTCGCATGGAAACGCCAGTGTTTTTTGATGAAATTTTCAAATCCTTATGAAAATTCCTCTCCACTTCTAGGGTTGGATTCTTATTATGATTGTGTTGTTTGGTGATGGGATCAATAGTTCCATTTAAATTTATTCTAGTAGTGACGTTACAAGGTAGAAACGGGAATTTATTTTTGTAATGGCGCCGATGATCACATTCAATAATTCTATGAAAATTAATTTAAGATATTTAATTTAAATTCTGCAATAAAGTAATATATTTTTCTCTAAACAAGAAAAAAATATTAAAAACGATTTACTCTGCCTGCTATCCCTGGAGCAACTCGCTATTTTCGAGTACAAAACGCTTGAAAATTTGTCAAATAGAAAGTATTTAGCTCATTAAGCTTAAAAAATTAGGAAAACGGTCGACCCCGAAGGACATCCCTGCAACTTCACTTCACTGCAAATTAAACTAATGATGTTTTTGAGCTCTTCGAGCTCAATAATACAATTTATGTGTTATTTTGAGCTCGTCGAGCTCAAAAGTCTGATATCAGTTTCATCGAACTATTTTTTTTGAATTTTCAAACCGTACTAACTTTTGAATAAATCAACTGATTTTCACACGGTTAACAGCATTCGACGCAATTTTTTTTAGCCTCATTAAGAATCTTTAAGTTTGAATTGATCAAACTAAGAATTTCATAGTAATTTCGAAAAAACACTTTTTTCGGGTTTCTTTCGTTCACGAAATCTCTCGAACGAATTAATCGATTTTGACCCGGCTTGACGGCGACCGACGTGGTTTTTTATGTTAAAAGCTGATTAGGTTTTGGAATTGATAGGTAAAGCCGTTTAAAAGTTATTCAAAAAAATGTCGGAGTTGTGTTAAAAAAAACACGTGTTTCCAAATATTTCGTCGACGATATCTCTCGAACCAACCAACCGATTTTTACGTTGTTGGCGGCGATCGACGTGGTTCTTCAAGCTCTAAAAATTATTCCATTTCATCAAAAACGATCCGAAAAGAAATGTCGAAGTTATGTGAAAAAACACTTTTTCCGGTTTTCTTTCGTTCACGATATCTCTCGAACGATTCAATCGATTTTGACCGGATTAGCGGCAACCGACGTGGTTTTTCAAGGTTACGCGCGGATTAGTTTTTGGAGTTCATCGATAATAGTATATTACACCCTTTGGGAAGGAAAATAAGAAAAGCCTCAGATCACATGTAATTGTTGTCAACAAACATGTGATCTGAGGTTTCCTTATTTTCCTTCCCAATGGCTGTATACTATTTTCTTGTCTGACAAAGGCGGAAAGCGGCAACTTTGTTTAGCGCAGCGGGACGAAAGTTGCCAATTTTCGCCCGGAGGGCAAAAAAGTCGCTTAAAAGTAATTTCAAACAAACCACTTTCAAAAAAAATTTTTTTCTAAGTTTTTTTGATATTTTTGAGATCAGACATAGTGACAACATCGCGGGGGTCATCAGGGAAGCTTCCTGTGGCCTTAAAACGTCGAGTTCTGATGAAAATTCAATTTTTGTAAAACGAGGTGAAAACAATAACTTCCCAGTTTTTTTAAATCTTTGATTTTCTTAGTGGGAAGTTAAAAATATTTTTCGATGGTCATTTTAGTGAAATGGGCACTCGAGTGAAGATTAAAAAGTGACAGTTAAAACCTTATTTTAGTATGAAATGTAACGCAAGCATGCACAGATATTTATCAGGGAGATAGTACTGCAGTGTGATATGGAAAGGGTATAAATGTCAGTAAACAGCGAGGGAACCGGCACACTTTAAAAAATTTATTGGCCCTGGGGACAAGTACACGTTTTTCTCTATACGCTGTACAATACTATCACGTTTTTTTATTCCCTTTACTCGGTTTCCCTCAATCAGCGTGCATGCAACACACAGTTCTACACAATGTATCAACATTTGTGCTCAGTACACACACATTGATCCTTCCTTCCTCCTATAGAATATCCATGCTTCTGCATGTATGAAATGTAATACGTGTGCTTGCATACTGACCTATCCCAAAAATTCGGATCCAAGAGCCAACGGACGGGGACGTTGAACCGGTTGGGTGCTATGTCACGCAGCTGGTGTCCATAATATTGACCGCAGCACCCTCTTTTTGGCCTCGCTATTTTTCATTTTTTCTCCCGGTGATTTTTCAGTCCCATTACTTGTAACACCCGTAATTAGCGTTTAATTAGCGGGGTGAAGAGAATTTAATGATGAATGATTGGTGAAATATTTTTAGCGGTTTAGGGAAAACCAAAAAGAAGGGTGGAATTTAATAAATGGAGATCGGTGCCAGTGCTTGGACCCTAAACCGATTTCGGTTGATTTTTGGTTTGAGTAATGGTTTTTGCGGAATATTCGCGACGAAACACTAGAGGGACAATCGATATTTGTATGCAGACATGGATGTGTAGTATGTTTGTATTGGCGGAACACGGTATAATCGGGAGGTGAGGCTGCAAATATTGAGAGTTGAGAGACGGATTATGTATGTGGATGATTCTCGTAGCAGCTGAAGCAACACGCGCTATGCTCGTACCGAGTGTGCTAACCCTCCTGGGGTTTGTTCACCGATCGTCATTTCATATATATCCACCAATTCCTCGGTTAAACAACAGACCCACCCGCATTTAATTAATCTGTCTATGAATATTTACATTTGTTTTCAAATATTTTTACCGGGATTTTGTCAAGTGTTTTTTAGGTTTTTTTTTTTTTTTCAAATGTTAATTTATCAATTTTGATTATAGTTGTTCAATTAAAACCGATTTTTTGAACGTATAGATAGATTATTTAGAAAATTTCAGATGTAATCAAAATGTACCAATCACGGTTTACTGAAATTCAAAAAAATTACTAAAGATTTCGTATATAAGTGTTGATAAATGTTTAATGTTAAAGAAATTTTGGAAAAATAATTAATTTAAGCCCCTCAACGATTACTACGGTCATAATCCTAAGTGTCACACTGATTCTGATTGATGACTTTATTGTTTTATTGGAATGACTCAGCTTAAAAGTACCTTTTAGATTTATTATGTGACTTTCATTTTCATTGATAAAAATCTCTAGAACAGAGCTGAGTAATTGAGTGATTTCAAATATTGAATTTTTTCCCAGTTTTTCGCAGTTTATTTGTACAATATATATTCATCAGCGTTGATATTTAAAGAAAGATACATTATTAAAACAAAAAAAAAAAAAAGTCCATCGCTGATTGAAATTAATCGAAAAGCAGTGAATAAAAAATGAAATTAAACCAATTTAAAGTTTACAATGGGTGAAAAAGTAAAATGAAGAGAAGCGAATTTGGTCACGCGTATCGTCTATTTAATAGGAGATTCATTTATAACAGATTAAAGAGTAGAGACACGTGAGAAAGTGTGATGTGTGTGATGTGTCTCTGCATCGGTAATGTATAAGGCTGTCACGGGCCGCGACGAAATGAAATATAACGTTTTATTTTAGATTTTCGACATTTAATTTTTAGACGAAGGAATAAAGTCGATACGCGATGATGAATGTATTTAAATATACATCATCCCCTATTGTGGCGACACGTGACCAAAATGGCCGCGAGTTTAAAGCGCGGGAAAGAGATAGGGATGATCTTTTTTCGTTAAAATGTTTGTGTGTACGTGTATGAACCTAAATAAAGATGTATGTGTATCGTGCTAAACGTATGGATATGGAGAGACATCGAGGATGACATGGAGTGGGCTGGGGATTCGAATTAACGATCACAAAAAAAGATTGCTCGTCACGCCTGCTAGGAAAATGTTCTGTGACTAATGCCAACAATTCAACTTCAATGTTCTCGAGTGTCTTTTATTTTTTTAATTCCTATCCCGAATTATCAGAGTGAATTTCACTCTGAGTAAGATTAAATCAATTAAAAATCATCAACTATGTATTCACCCTAAATTTTTTTTGGGAGTGTAGATGTAAAAGTTGTAAATGATTGAATAACATAAACAATTTAACATCTGTGTATTTAACGTTTAATTCTGTTAAGATATTTACCGCTGAAATGTCCCGAGATAACATCATATGATAATTATAATAATGCACCAAAGCCAGAGGGTATTTCAGCTGAGATCAAAGTGTCACCCCTACCGACAATTCACGAAATACAGACTAATGCGATCACTGATCGAGGGAATAGAAGCGGATCTCGAAGCTCGTTTTCGCCGGGAGCATTTATATTTATCGACTTTGTCGCATGCCTTTTTGATTACTTAATAACATATTTATTTTACATTCTGTGACTGAAAACGCTAAGGGTTCTATTTTTCAGACAAACATAAAAAATAAAGATAAATAATAACAGCAATAAAACTGTAAAAGGATATAAATTAAATTACCATGAGGCTTTGCACACTGATTGCACATCCGTTTCCGTCTAGAGGCGTGTGTACTTGAATTTACGAAAATGTATACCTATTTCTATCATTGTTCCAACGATATGCCATTATAAAATCCACCCCAGACTACCCAGAGAAACATAATATTTATTGCCGACTTCCGTTCAATTAGGGGTTAACGCGTCCTGTAGACAGGGGTGCTCTTGTCTAACACTTGTATTATATACATTATGGTGGATATGTGTATAGTACATTCTTGTTCTACGCAACAAATAAACCCTACACTAGTCTTTTCGTAAACCCGTCTCATTTTGAAGAATCCCCAAGTTTAAATTCAATCATATATAACAAACACATCTCTACAGCATTTATTTTTATGTGTCAGTTCTTTGTTAACTTTGTGATTTTACGGATTATCGATTTTTTTTACACTTTTCTATTATTTTTAGGGTAATAGTTTTAAGGTTTTAATAATGGTAAAGACCAAAAATATTTTAACTAAATATTAATCTTAGATAAAAATTGTATTCTGAATTTTTAACGATAATATATTTTATAGGAAATTGTTTTTAATTTATCAAGTTTTGAAGGATAATATACGATATTTTAACTATAAAAAAACTCCCAAAAATAGATGTACTACCATATCGACCCTCGACATAACTACCCATCTTCACGTCAGCCTCACAAGGACGGTCCCGTGGTGTAATGGCAGCACACTGGACTCTGAATCCAGCGATCCGAGTTCGAATCTCGGCGGGACCTAATTTTTGTTTTTTTTTCAACAATTGAATATCAAAATGCTTTTAGTTTTTTTTTTTTTTTAATGAAAAAATACATTTTTATTAATTTAAACGAAGAATTGTCCCTGAGAATTATTGTCGAACAAAAACCGTACAGAGTAAGTGAATAGAGCTATTGTAACGATTTCCCAATTAGTAAACTGGATCGATGGCATGACACAGTCATAACAATAAAATATGACATTGTATTATGTAGGTTGGAGCTTAGATACAGAGTACAGAGAATAGCTATTAGCATTTCCTTATCTCGGTTCTGTCAGTGAGGATTGTGCTTTTATTCAGCGATTGCAATATCTCAGATAAGCTATTACACCAGTCGTAAGGCAATTAGACCTCCATTATTCACGTAACTCAGTATGGATTCCGAAATGCTTCTAAAAGCGGCTTATCTCACCCTAATCTTGTATTCTCGCCGAGTTACAATGATTGGATGCACTTGTCTACAGTCTGCCATTACTTATCTTTAATCAGATAGCTCTATTTTATTATTCTCAATATATTTTTTATCTTTTATCTTTTCAAATCACATTTTTTGTTTTATTTCATTAACTTTTTTTCGCTTCTTCTTCTTCCCGACTGAATGATTACCAAAAGATAAAACTTTTTATTTATTTACAATTGCAAGTGAAACTAATTAAATTTTCTTTGTCAGACCAGCTTATTTATATTAATAATAATTATTTGAATTTTAATCCCTTGTCTATAATCCAACAGAGTCTTCCTTTTTTCTTCTTCTTATATATGTATTAAAGATGTGATTTGTGAAAATTCATTTAAAGTTTATCCATTTAATTATTTATTTATAAAAAAGTGCATCTTTGAGATTTAGATGATCGTGACCCGGAAGTTCATCAAGATGTGACAACGCTCCGTGAAACTTGTTGGTCGCTCGTAAAATACTTTCCCAATTTAAATTTAAGAACGGCAAGTAAAGTGCGATTAAGAGAGATAGCTTTAGGTAGAAAAGTTTCCTAGCTTAACGAGCGGAACCCTATAACTCAAGTGAACTATAAAATATCACGAAATGGGTATAGGACTCTCAAGTAGTTTCTATGCATTTATATATTATACATATACATATAATCCTTTATAACAGTCTTTTGAGTGTAATTTAAATTTCTATGGTTATCATCGTAAAAGGATAATCTATCTAAACGAGTATCAGGAAAACTAAATCTTTAAACTTAAAAAAAATTTTATTACAAGTCTCTAAATGTTTCCAACGATTTTCTTTTTCCCGTACGGTATCTGAGGGCAATAAGGCAGATATAAATATTCAGGTTAATTATTTAAGGATATTTCTCTATAAACTGTTAATTTTTATTTACTTGAATATCGATCTTAAATATTAAAATAATAAATGTTAAAAGAGACTGAAATTTTTACGGACTTTAAAAATGATGAATTTTACCTACGAGTTGTAAGAATTTATATTCCTGTTTTGTACCACGCCTTGCTAGATTATTACAAGTTACATGTTAAATAAATGATTCACTCACTTTCGAAAATTAATTGAGAATAGCAACAAAGAAAGTAGTATCTTTTTTGTACAATTCAATAAATTATAAACTACATTCTTTAAAATGTTTCGTATTATCCTTTAAACTGCTGTTAAAAGCGGAATCCAAATTCCAATTTTAAAAGGTTCTTCACGGAAATTACATTTTGGCACACCCTAATAATCATATATAACCAATTTCTATATAATTATATATAAATATTTTTTCTCGGGAAGTTGCTCTATAATTTACGAATATGCTGTAAAGAAAATAATTATTCCATCATTGATTTTCAAATATTGTACAGTATAGAACATTTCATACTGTTTGAAACATGATACAGATAAATGAAGAAAAATGCTTTTATATGTGGTTTTAAATAGGGTTCGGCGCGACTTTTGTCACACGGCCGCGCCGATGCTAAAATACGACTGCAGTTGCGCGGAACCCTTTTTTCATCATTAAATAAAAATTATTGTTGTTGAAGCTAGAGTTCCGGGAGTCGAGACTTTTTTTTAGAATTTTCCTCCTCTTTAAGGATCTTTTCTCCAATTTTTGATATCACCTCTAGTTATTGAGTTATTTATGAAAAACCGAAATTTTTTATTGTATTTATGTTTTTTGTTAATAACAAATTAAAATTTTGACCAAAAAAATGAAAAAACAAATTCATTATATTGAGAATTTAATTCTGCAACGAATGAATGGTTGTTCATATCTTTATCTCAATTTCTAAGATTTTTATAAGCAAATTTGCACAAGATTCTCCCAAAAATTTGCGTTACTATGTAACATAGTAATGATTACCATTCTAACATAGGAATAAGATCTATTCTTTTCTCTCCGTGTAATTATTTAAAATGTATTATAGCGTTTTCCACGAGAACCGTCGGGAAAGATGTCTTGGTAGTCGTGCTTTCGGTTTGCTAGATACCTCACAGCATGACAACTGATGATTTAAAATGTATTATAGCGTTTTCCGCAAGAACCGTCGTAGAAGATGTCTTGGTAGTCGAGCTTTCGGTATCCTCAATACCTGCCTTTAGGTAAGAAATTCTCAGAGCCGCTGGTGATTCTCGCTAATTCTTAAAAGAAAACAATTATTTATTTTAAAAAATTTCCATTTTTGAAGATTTCCGTATTTTAGAGATTTTCAGTGTTAAAAATTTCCATTTTGAGAGATTTACACATTTACTGTTTCTCTTTTTATTGATGGCTGTTTATGTGAATATCAATTTTTTTAAGTTTTTAAAAATACTTACTTCCATTTCTGCCAAATTCCATAACATCGTTAGGGCGTTTATTTATATGTTTATTAATGAATAATTATTTTTCTATTAATTACCCTAAATACTATAGTACAAACCCAAGCTTTTCCGAAAATTATATTATCCATAAGGTGAGAATTATTTTTATTTAACCGAAATATTGAAAAGATATCCATTTATATAAATTACTTTTTTATTAATTTTGCAATTAATGAGTTTTTAATCACACAAAAATTTATTTATTTATTTAGATTTTTTTAATTTATAACAAATAATAATATTTCCAGTAAAAGAAATTTTCAAAAATAGAGATTTATTTTTCTTTAGTTGGCCAAGCTTACAGATTTACTAATAAGCCATTTTCTTTATTTACGTGTTTATATTAATAGTTTCTTACTATTTCAGGGAAGTTCTTTTATAATTTTTTCCTTTAACATTGAAGTACATTTCTATTAATTTCCAAATTTATCTTTAACCCTTCAGAACTATCGTGTAGAGAGATTCTCTCACACTTTTTTTAAAACTTTTTTTTCTTTCTAAATTCAAATGGAATGACCCCCTGAAATTTTTTTTACCTTTCTAAAATTTAATGCTCTAAATGATACTAACCCAGTGAACACATGACTTTAATATGACGTCATTTATAAGTCATAGGAATGTCACATTATTTTACGTAAATTTGACGTAAAATTGACCTATCTTGTGATCCAATTATGATGTAAAAATATATGATATAATTTTGACATCATACTGATGTAAGTTTATTACTTCTATATGATATCATGGAAATGACTTAGATATTACGTACAACTGACATAATGTATAGACTACAATATTACGTAACATTAATGCTATCATTGTATGTCATAACGACGTAAGTTTAACATCATGCGTTTACTTCAGTGACAAGTCACGGTTGTACGTAATCTTGACGTAAGATTAATATCATGCGTTTACATCAGTGACAAGTCACGGTCGTACGTAATACCGATACCATTTCTGAGTCATTATTTAACATCAATAATTTGTCGGAATTGTACATAATATTGAGGTAATTTTCTAAATCATTCGAAGTCATTTTCTAAATCAGTGACAAACGATTATTTTCTATAATATTGATCAAATTTGGGGGATGTATTTTTTTAATATTATCGATTTATCAAAATTTATCAAGCACAAAACTTCTTTAACAAGATGTCTAGTTTATAATTACTCACTGAATATTAGTGAAAATTGTTTTAAAATTTTGTAAGAATCAGGAAGAGGTAAACAGCTGATTTAAGCCGGTACCTTGCAAATGCAAGTCCGTTCTTGATAACAAAAATTTATAATTTCTTAATATTAATGAATATATCTAACATACGCTAGTAGAAATAATAACGTTTTCACTCTGTTCTAACCAGTAACTGGCAAGTCTAGTCGAACTGGTCAGTTACTAGCCAAAAATTCGATTTCATTTCTACTAGAGTATTAGCAAATAACATACAAAACATTTTTCATTTACGTTTTTAAGAAAAATACATACAAATTAAATACATGTGAGATATAAATTTTTTATATCTATGCATGTATGTTTCCATACATGGCAGAAAAAAAATCTTGACTCAAAGGTAAATTTCTTTGGACCAAGAATGTATTAAAGATGACTGAAAATTTCATGTAAGAAGTCAAAATTTATTGAGACTAAAACACTTCTCCTGGCTCCAATATAACTTCGGCCTCCGTTAAAATTTTCTTGGTGCAAGAACTTCTTTTTTTTTTGGTGCATATGTTTCTCACTTATATTTTTTCCATAAATTTAGGTACTTTTATCCATTTTAAAAATATTTTCGATTTCATTCAGTGGAAATGACTTGGCGTGAAAATGATAACAAAATACCGAATTCAATTTATCTGGCATGAACTCTAAATTTTTAAACCGTCAAGCGAGTAAACGTATAATTTCTTATGATTTAATAATAATAATAATAATAATAATAATAATAATAATAATAATAATAATAATAATAATAATAATAATAATAATAATAATGATAATAATAATAATAAACGACCTCAGTAGGGTTCGAACCCGAATCGCTAGGTATATGAGAATAATATTAATACTATTATTATTATTATTATATCTCATATTATTATTATTTCAGGAATGGTTTGATCGTAAATACGTCAAAATGGGATAAAACTGCTACAATTACTACAAAACCAAGCCTGCGTCTGTAGAGCACTCCACTAGCGGGAGGCCTGTTTTCATCGTAAAAATTTCCCGAAATTGAGTGGTCAAGAAATACCATCAAAACAGGCCTGGAATTTCGACTCGGGCTAGTCGAACTGGTCAGTTACTAACCAAAAATTCGATTTTATTTCTACTAGAGAATTAGCAAATAACATACAAAACATTTTTCATTTACGTTTTTAAGAAAAATACATACAAATTAAATACATGTGAGATATAAATTTTTTATATCTATGCATGTATGTTTCCATACATGGCAGAAAAAAAATCTTGACTCAAAGGTAAATTTCTTTGGACCAAGAATGTATTAAAGATGACTGAAAATTTCATGTAAGAAGTCAAAATTTATTGAGACTAAAACACTTCTCCTGGCTCCAATATAACTTCGGCCTCCGTTAAAATTTTCTTGGTGCAAGAACTTCTTTTTTTTTTGGTGCATATGTTTCTCACTTATATTTTTTCCATAAATTTAGGTACTTTTATCCATTTTAAAAATATTTTCGATTTCATTCAGTGGAAATGACTTGGCGTGAAAATGATAACAAAATACCGAATTCAATTTATCTGGCATGAACTCTAAATTTTTAAACCGTCAAGCGAGTAAACGTATAATTTCTTATGATTTTGCGTCAAGAAATTAAATGCCAGTAATCTAAATATTACACTATTACTTGAAAAATAGTATACACTCCACGAGGAGTAAATAAGAAAGCCTCAGATCACCTGTTTGTTTTACATTTGATTTAAGGCTACATGTGATCTGAGATTACGTCTGATCTGAGACATTTCTTACTTTACTTTTCTAGATGTGTAACATACTATTCTGACATTAGTACTGCTAATGAAACATTGCATTAGAAATAATTCAAACAGTTCCATGATTGTCATTGACGAGATTAATAGTATTCTACATCAAGTTTCATAATTCAAATTTCGAAAAAAATTGAGATTAAAAAGAAATATAGATTCAAAAAATGTTATTTTTAAAATAGTTGAAATTAAAAAAAAAATCTAAAAAAAAAAAATTTCTCTTGAGAAATTAAATAAGTATTAAAAAATATTAAAATGACACGGATATATCGTTTACTCTGAAAAAATTTCACTCAACCATGAAAAGTTTTCTGTGTTCGCTCTTACACGAAAATTTTTGAAAGTGTAAGGTTCAATCAATTTTTATGAAAATTTATAAATTGCCTATTCATTAACGCAAGTTTCACTAGCGAGCCTATTATAAGAGTTTCTACAAAGTTTTTTAGAACTTTATGAAATTTTATGATTTTCAATAAAATTTTATGAAATTGTATAAATCACTAGACTTGAATTTTATATAATTCCAGCTCTTAAAATCCATTTAATCTTAGAATAAATTATGAAATAAATATTTTTCGTCATGTAAGGGTTAACAGATCAGTTAGTTACTACGGTACATGAACCGATACTTGGACAAGTGAGCAGCGTTCCAGACTTCGACACGTGAGGACCCGAGTTCGAGCCCAACATACCTCAAGATTTTTTCATCAAGTATTTACACACAACTGTGTTTCAAAGTTTGTAATAAGTCCACAACACTATAACTGATTTCAAAATTCCAATTTTTTTATTCTTGAGAAATTTTTCTTTTAAATATTTTTTCTGAGGTCAAACTTTTACATCACTTTTACGTCATTATGACATCATTGTTATGTCCAGGATTAGACCTGTCGAAAAATATTTTTGGTCCAAGTCTTGCGACCTATAGACCGGGATCGTGAGATTGTGTTTGGAATGTAATAATGGGTGTTCTTACTTTTGCGTTGAATTTATTTTAACTATAGATTCTGTAACGGGTGGTTTATTTCCCGTACTTAAGGCCCCTGGTAAAATTTAGTTAAACAATAAATTAATTAATAATAAGTGACATTAAGATGCTTCAGGGCGCCACCAGGGTTTTTATCTCGGTTCCTGGAACCGGATACCAGAGCTGAGTTTCTTATTCTACAGGGAAAGAGAAAGAGAGAAAGGTGTATTGGAAATAATTAAGTCTTTATTTAACAACGGATCCAAATTTATTCGACAACAAAATAAAACTAACAACGCGTGCACTTGCACATACACTCACTCACTTACAACTACGACTTACAACTACTCTCCTCGACACTCCACACTACCGCTTATGACTATTGGAGGATTTCGGGCTAAAACCAGCGACTCCGACTTGGTACTACGTCGTCTACTCGGCAAACCATCAACAAGATGAGGACCTCGCACCAAGATTTCTTACCCTACTCGGCAAACCATCAACAAGTAGGGGTCGTCCAGTGAAAAATTCCTAATCCCACAGTACCCTCATATGGAGCGACTACTGCAGTTTCTAGGACTGTACGAACTGCTCTACTCAGCAAACCATCAACAAGTAGAGAACGCGTACAATCACACACACTTAACCCGCACGATCTCCACACACATTACCCACGCGTCACACACACACTGACTCTAACTATTTTCCCTTTTTTCCATAAAATTTTCCCACTTAGTTTCAGCAAATTTTTCCTCGTTCAATTATCTAAACAGTTCAGTCATTAGCTAACAATTAAAATTTACTGCCTATTTTTCAATTAATAAATTAATTCTCTAAAATCCGAATTTAATCCGACTTATGATTTTGGTTAAAATTTAGTCACGAGTTTAATTCTCAACATTAAAATAGATCCATTTCTTGTAGATTTTCTCAACATTTTTTAGTTTAATTAATTCACGGAGTTAATCCCCAAAATCAATTAATTTTATAATCAATAAATAAAAATAATTCACAATATAAAAATAATTCTATAACTAACTCCGACTATAATTTTCAATAAAAATTTCAATATAATTTTATAATTTGAAATAAATTTAATAAGTATTTCCAAATATAATTTTCAATAAAATTCAAGATGATTTTATAATTTGTAAAATTGACAAAAGTAGAAACATTCGAATTCTTTGCTAGAACATTCGCTAGCAGCTCGGTTGTCTGTGACCTTGGGTATTGGAATTTACTGTGACACAAATTATACTGACGCTCGACCAAAATTCCACGAATAAATCGCTTGACGATTATTTTCCAAGCGACAAAATTAATCTCTTTACTCGCGTTAATTATTATAAAAATTATAACAAATATTAAGTGAACTTTTTAGATGTTAATTATTTTAACTTGATTAATTTTTTAGTTGTTAAATTTTTTCCCCGCAAGGTCAATTGAGTGACTCTCGGGTTAAACCCCCAGGAAAATCACTCAATCCAAACTAACAAATGTTTAATTCTGATTAATTAATTAAATTATTAGATAATAAACAATTTTCTCAGTTAAATAAAATCATAAACCTTGGCCAGATTCAATAAAACAAATTCTCAATAATTAACATTAAATAAAATATTTGCGCGCTCAAAACAGACACCAATTTTTATGCTAGCGCGTGGTGACTTTTTGACCTTGGGTATACGTTAACTGCGTTGCACGTTTTAAGAATTTCTATTCGATGTTATTTTATTTAATAAATAATTGTACGTGAATCAATTTTTTTGATGTTCAGAATTAATTAAAGAATTGAATTACCAATAATTAATTATTTTGAGAAGTAGATCAGTAATTTGAGCCGGGTATGAGCCCCAGGGCTCAATTAGAAGATAAGGATAATGTACCTTAAAATTTCCTTGTGATCGAAGAAAACTCTATATTGGACTTGGCTTCCTTCCTGCTTGCTGTTGTTCTAGTTGGTGCTTCTTGATGGATCACTTCACTCCTTCTGATTGCTCCACGCTGAGCAATCAGCGAGGTAACCCCAAATTTCCCCCTCCCACTTACTACTATTCGGGTCTTGTCGGGTCCCGAGGATCGAGACACCAGTGCTGCGTCGCACTATTATCACGCGCTATCGATTTTATCGATCAAGGGCAAAGTGCCCTGTTACAATTCACAAAATTCTAAGTTGAAAGTCTGAGTATAAAAGTAACTTAATTTGTTAAATGCTATAACTTACAATAAATCGATGATCCCTGTTGAGTTGATCCTTGATTGGATACTGCTCTGTGTTTTGTTAGGATACGGGATGTTCACTTGTCTCAAACTACCGAAGTCGTTATTTTTGTGCTGTTTCACGTTTTTTACGATATGCGGAGAAACAAAGTGCACGGGCACTTGAATGAAGTCAGGGAAAAATATATTGACTCGAATTGAAAGTGAACGGTTGTTCTCAGTTACACGTTTTCCTACTGTATGTAGAGAAAACTAAGTGTGCGGATGCTTGAATGTAACTATAAAAATTTAATACTCGAAAATGGTACTGATTGACCAAAGTTTAAAACAAATAGCGGATAACTAACTGTTGAAAGAACTGGCTATGGCTTGAACTGCGTATAACTGAACTTGAACTTGAGCTAGGACTGGACTAGTACTGGAACTAGAAGAAGTAAAAGAGTAACGAACTCTTAGTTATATAAGTGTTCCCTAATTAAGGCTCCACCTATTGGGCCTTGGGCTGGGGGCACAGCATTTCCCAATCAGGGTCAGTTTTCAGGGTATCATCCCTACTCCGTAATTATTTTGGGCAGGTAAAGGATTGCCCTGATGCTAGCTTGTCAATGTGCACACCCACACACAAACTTACATTTTTAAATAATAATAATTATATGTTTAGATAATTATTTAGCTAAAAATAATTATCTCTATGTTAATTATTATTAATAATCTTCAACGTTTTAGTACTTATAATAATGTTTACTTATTAACAAATTTTTCTTATCGATTCTACTATTTATTACTACAGTTAACAAATATATTATTAGTTTTTATAATTGTTATTAATTATTAATTTTTAACTGTTATAATTAACAATTCTAGAAATGACATATTATAATAAATATTAATATGTCGAATGTATATTAGTTTATGAATTCATTAATTTGTTACTTTATTAATTTATTAATTTGTTATTTTATTTAGGTTGTTAGTTTATTAACTTGTTAGTTTGTTATTTTATCCTCATTTGGTGTACACGTGGCAGTATTACAGCCCTGTACATTTAACCATTGGATTATTACATTCTCAACCTATAAGCTTAATCTACGATTATACTGACTGGGATTAATGATTAATACAGTTAATTTTTAATTCGAAAATAATATAACAAATTATTTATTTATTTTCTCAAATACACTGTGTTATTCCGGATAAAAATGGTTGCTTATTAGTTAAAAACTTTTCAAACTCGAAAGAACACAGAATTTGCAAAATATTTAAATGTCAGAGAGAAAATTTATCGTTCAACGCTGATAAAAATTTGTTATTGCTGCTACTTTTGATTTTTTTTTTGTTGTTGAATTTTGATCATCGTTATTTGGTGTTAACTTTGGATTTATTACGTGGTGCAATTACCGTTGTTCAAGCCGAGTAAAAATCAACGTGGGTGTACGCCATCGCCGAGATCCCGCCGAAATTGCTGCCGCTGACCACCAATTTCTTACAAACGTCACCGAGGAGATCGAAACCGACCGGAGGAATTACGACAGCCACAGGGTGAGTCTGATCGCTTCATTTTGCGTATGAGTGTCCCCACCACGGTATCGAGAATCCGTTGATTAATTTGTTTCTTTTGTTTTGAAAAATAGTACAATGACATTTGAAAGTTTTTCTTGGTCATGTGTGACACTCATAAGCCGGTACCAACGTGTATAGTGTGGTTTTATGTGTGTGTTAGCAACTAGCGGTCCCTCTCTTACCTCGAGCTTCCGTATATCTAATTTTTTTTTTGACGACAAGTAATTTTATTTTTGTCAAATCTTGACGAATTAGACAGTTGATAAATTTCGATTTTTTTTTATTATGTAATTTAATTTGTTGAATTTAAATAGTTATTGTCGGATAAATTAGCGACATTTCCTGATTTATTGAAAATTCGAAAGTTTTGGGGTTATTAAAGAATTCGACATCGTAATTATTTGCGCTGATTATTTTTTTATTTTTATTATTTTTATTTTATTTTTGCATTTTTGTTTATTATTGGATTACTGATTTAATACCGAACTGCCAGTCCGAATGTAGTGATTAATAATTTTTTTTTTTACAATTAATTTCTTGCGCGAAAGTTAATTTATAAGACATTCGCAATTTCTTTGTTATGTTTGCTTGCGAGTTTTGACGAGACAAACCGAGCGATTTTGAATTACGTATTTTTGTATTCGGTTGATTATTTTTTTTTATTATTGTTAAGAGTCTTACGAGGTTTATTTGCGATTGTTGTTGAATAAACTGCCGAATGAACAGTTAATACGACTTCTAATTTTTTTTGTTGTTTTGTTGTTATCGACCCGTACTATTTCGAATTTGCCGATTCTTTCTTAATTCTATTTGTCGTTATTCGAAATTCTAACAAGTCTCTTCGTCCTCGACCTGCCGCCCGACGACGATCAATTCTGATTCTGAACCGTGGAACGTGAGTTCCTGGCGCCCAACTATACTACGAACCAGGTAAGCCAATTTAGGTGGAATTTTCCGACTCTGTCGACGCCAGTGCCGGCAAAGAATTCATTATAATATATATATATATATATATATATATATATATATATATATATATATATATATATATATATATACAGAGAGATATATAAAAAATTTTCGTAAACTGACAGAACAAAAACTGTTAGTGTACTTAAAACTTTTCATTATAGTTCCATAGTAAAATTTCTGTTGCTCAGTCGACAATAAAAATTTACAAAATAGTCTTACATTTAGTCACTTGTACTCAGTTTAAATTTAAAATTGTGACTATGAAATTTTCATATGTCCCATAGTAAACGTATGCGCGTCAGTCGCGACGCGCGGTCTTACATTTTTTCGTGCTGCTTTATTTTGTGAACATAAGACAGACGCTATCAGTAGTGGTTAACAGTGTGTGAAAATTGCAATAAACATTAAGTTTTAAATAAATACTTATTAGTTCAAAAATCCATCAACACATCAATAATTAGTGAAATATTGTAAGATTCATAAATAATAAAGGCAATTAATAAAATTGTAACAGTTTTATCTGTTCAGGTGAGCCCCTAATTAATTTTCTAAATAAAATAACTAAATTAACAAACAACAATAATCATTAGGGCGCCACCAGGATTTTTTATCACGGTTCCTGGAACCGGCCCAGAGCTGAGAAAATTTTATCTTAGGGTAGAGAGAGTGGAGGAAGGTGCTGCTGAATAATAAATAATTAATTAACAATATATCGATATTTATTCACAATAACAATAACAGATTTAACAATTTAAGCACTCACTCACACACTATAATTAACTTATTATCTACGAAGCGGAGAATAACTGCGAGATATACGATATTTACAAACGAACCTTCCAACGATAATGCGATGACTAGATGGGCTTTTTCTAACAAACGGTCTCCCACACCTGTCCTAAATCTACAGACTGGCTCAGATACAGAGAAGAGCTGGGAAATAGATTGGGGAAACCTGCGAGAGGACCAAGGAACGTGAGAAGGATTGAACAAGCGGCCGAACATCTACAACAGGCCATTGTTCAATCCTACGAGACTGCCTGCCCGCTGAAAGTCAAGAAAAGCAGCAAACGGGTGACTTGGTGGAATGCGAAGTTGAGCAAGCTTCGCGCCCTGTCCAGGAAGCTGCTAAATAAAGCGTAACAATCGGTCTCCCACACCTGTCCTAAAACTAAGCTTAAAATTATAAGTTCACCGGACTGACGTAACAAACAAACTTTACACACTTTTATAACTTGAAATTAAGTCCACCGGACTACCAAACTTAACACTATTAACACTCTCTATCACACATTACCCGTACAATTCTTCACACACATAACCCACACTTGAATGATTTATTTTAGAAATTTTATTCTAAAAATGAATTTAATTAAATTGAATTTAAAAGCTTTAATTAAATTATTCAATCATTAACATTAATTAAATAATAAATTTACGATTAATAATTTAATTCCAATTAATCTGACTGTCATTCAATTTCAAACTCCGATTGTAAATTTTGATTCGGTATTAAAATATTAAATAGATTAACATTCCTGAGTAACTTATCGTCATGTTTTTAATAATATAACAATAGTTGGTTAATTAGTTTTTGACAATTAAAATAATCACGATATAAATTTTACAATCAAATTCAAAATTATTAACAAAATTTTAATGATGTAAATTAGTTAATCATGACCAACTTCTCCTGTGACAATTTTTCTACTCAAAATAACTAAATCCTTGGACTCAATGTCTACGCTCTTAATTTTTAATTTGCAACTGTTATATCCGACATTGCCTCATATAACAAACAGGGTCTCTCCCCTTCGACGAAAAGTGCAACGCTTGTACTTTATAAATTTCAGCAACCACTCGGACAATCACCTCGATTGAGAAACGAACACACTGTCCACGTTCTGCCAAATTTGCAATTTTAGACCAATAACAAAATTCAACTCCCTTCCGAAAATCACGATCCGGGTGTATAAAAACATCAAACACCACGGATCAAATGTTCACTCTTTTATTAAAGAATACGAAGGAAGGTATCTTCGTAGAACCCGTGTGGGTCCTTGTACCGCGTTACGTACAAGGCAGTATAAAGCACTAGGTCGCTTATACAAAACGTCTAAATTCACTATCTTTGATTCTTTAAATTATATCGTCTACGAACCGCGCCAGTGTCAGATGTTGGAAAATTATATGAATTGTATTTTATTTCGCATCGCAATATACTGGTTTGTAATTTTATTTATTATTTGTTTTGTGATATGATTGTAATTTTACAAAATTTTTCAACAGTGTATATTGATATATATAGATAACACTCAGTGTTGTAAAAAAACGTTTTCGTCCTAGGCGGACGTATGGGGGTTTTTACGTGCAGACGACACTTAATCTGTAAATAACACGCGTACGCTTCAGTATCTACTGGGCTGCATGGAACTTTATACAGTTGAGGACAATGTCACGCAAGCGTCACCAATCTCTATTCAGCTTAATAGCTTACGTTTCAACTGTCATTCTAAATTAAGAAGCGCACTTTTGACTAACTTCAAAACTGACATTCTTTTTTATTTGGAGGATTAGAGAATTATGGCGTCGTACGCTATTTATTTATAAATTGAGTGTCCCCTGCACGTTAAAATCCGCATACGTCCGTCATAGGACGAAAAATTGTTTAAGCACCATGGGCAAGCCCCACGCAAATACGGTTAAGATGATAAACATTTGCAGCAGGGATATAAAGAATCGGCTCTATCGGGCCTCAGCCTTATATTATCCCTGCTAAAAATATTTATCACCTCGACTATATTTGCGCGTGGCTCGCCCAAGGTACATGAACAAATATTTTGCACGACTCATGATGCGAAGCATCAGAGAGTGCTTTACGATCGAAAAGTTTTTTTCGCCTTATTTTGGCGGCTATTTTCATTATTATAGCCTTGTTAGTTCACGGAATCAAGATATTTTGCATACTAATGTCGAGATAATTTAATGGAGATTAATTCCATACTTTTTAATAATTAATTTACTGCAATAGAATTTGAAGAAAACACCAAAATAGGTCAAAAAATTTTCCTGTCCGTCATGTATGAAACCCCGGAAACACTGTAACTTGTAAAAAAATCCACTATTTGAGTTAAATTTTTTTTTTTAAATTCTAATCGACGATTGTAGGTCACTAAATGCGAATGATTAATTAATTCAGTGTCGTTTAATTGCAATTAATAAAAAACGAAAACCTCAAGAATGTATATCTATATATCCATGTAAAATTAACATGGATAGTGATATATCTATATCTATAGATATTATGTACATTTTATTCCACCAGGGGCGCCTGTGCATCACTTTGCTAGTTATTTTAAAAATTTTTTTTTCTTTTTATATTTCATAATTAAATGAGCATTATGAGTCGTGCACTTTTGGATTTTCCAAACTTTTTCTGATTTATAAAAAATCGACAAAAGTCGAAACACTCAAATTCTTTGCTAGAACATTCGCTAGCTCAGTTGTTTTTGACCTTGGGTGTTGGAATTTACTGCGACACAAAATGTACTGACGCTCGACCAAAATTCCACGAGTAGAATGTTTGTCGATTTTTTTTTAAAGCAACAAAATTAATCACTTTTCTTGCGTTAATTATTATAAAAATTATAACAATAAATTAAGCGAATTTTTTAGATGTTAATTATTTTTAATTGAGTAATTTTTGGTTGTTAAATTTTCCCGCAAGGTCAATTGAGTGACTCTCGGGTATAAGCCCCCAGGAAAATCACTCAATGCAGACTAACAAATGTTTTATTCTAACTAATTAAATAATCGTCGATTAAACGATCCAATTAATAATTAATTAGGAGAAGTAACCGAGTATTAGTAAACCGCGGTTTTGGTTGGATAGCTTCTTAATTTATAAATGATGGAACACTTCGATTCGGGTTTTTAGTTTGTATATTCTGTTTAACTGGCCCTATGAGCATACACTTTTTAACTTACACTATTCACTTATTAACTAATAACAATATAAAACAAGTTGAAAGTTTATATGAGTTCGTAACCAGAGTAACGACTCCGGCAAACAAAAGTTCGCCGATTATAAATTCACAGAAGAAGAAAATATAATTTGAGAGTGGGACCTGGTTGTTGTTCCCTAAATATGCAAGCGCTGCACTTTTCGGCGGGAATGGGAGGCCCTGTATTATATACGGTCTGCCGGATATAACAGTATTGCCCCCGAAAGGAAGGGTGCCAACAGCATCTTTTCTTTCGCGAACTTGGGCGTCACATTTTGACGAAAAGTTCATGCTTGCTTACAATTTTGTTTAGATAATTTTTATTTTTGAGTTACATAAATTTTGTTATTGAAATATTAAGTACCTGTTTTGCCCATTACATATATTATACTTGCGTCTCGTTCTCGATGATTATATAATTGATTACTTGTAGTACTGTTAAGTACGAGTCAACTACACAACTTTTAGCGTTTAAATTCAAAACTTTTTCCGCCGGCTGGCTCCGCTACGCGGCGTTCAACCAACATGGCATCATATTGTTTTGTTGTGTCAACGACAACGGATGCGTAAAATTCATTAAAAAAATTAAAAATTAATTACGGTCATGGGAAAATCCAAAAAGAGATCTCGTTCACCTAGGAGATCGCATTCAACCTCAAGAGAGTGCAGTAGATCACCAAAAATTTCAAAGCGTGACTTACAACAGCAAATAACTGCAATGGCAAAGTCTATTGCTGAACTGATAGAGGCTCAAAAAGCAGCTAATAAGGCACCTAATGTAGAATTGGCACCTCAAAAAGGTAAGATTTATTTAATCAAACATGATTAAATATATATAAAACCCAAAATGTATGTACCTTCCCTACGAAGGTCGTACAAGGTAGCTCTACACGAGCTTGACCTAGTTCTATACGAACATAGCCATGTGTGTAAATATATACATTTATGTGTACAAAAAAAAAAAAAAAAAAGTTTGTTTTTTTGAAGCTTGGGGTTATCAGGTCTATTTTTGTCGACTCCCTTGCAATTCCTCGTATTTTATATTCATTGCAGTTCATTTGACACCCTTGTGGAATGTGTATCAACCCGGTTCCATTTATTATGTTGCTTTCGATCGCCCACGTGTTTTTCTCGTTCATTTTAATCCAGGTTAATGTGCATTTTTCGATTATTCTTATGTTGCATTCCCTCAGATTTTCTGTTCCTGGGTTCATTAGTAATTCCATTCCACAACTTACTTCACTTTCCAATTTAGTTGTTTTAGTAGGCAGATCAGGCGGGCAGCTCATATCTGGTCCAATGGGCTTGCAGCTGTCAATATAGTCTTGTTCGGCGAGGAAGTACTCTATGAACGGAGGTTCTGATGCGAGATATTTTGACGCAGATTGGATCGTGAGTGTTGATAATTTGTCTCCAATTTTCTCGGCCTTTAGCAGTGATTTAAGTCCGTAGGCCAACCATGGTGTCTGGTTGAAGAGCGGTACTGTTATTATTATGAGGAAGTGGCCGTTTGATTTTCCTGTTTCCACTTTAGATACTTTCGATAGTGTGTTCCATGTGATCCAAGGGTTGGGGTGGATTCAATGTCGGATGTCTCTTAATCATGTCGGCGATTGTCTGGTTTAATTGCTTGCCTGACACTGTTAGGTAGGTCAACTTGCCCCATTTTGCTTCTTCGATGGCTTTTTCTGCGTTATTAAGGGTTCTTAGGTCGTTAGTCATCCGGTAAATGTTTTCATCTCCGATCATCGAGAACAATTGGGTCGTTTGTAGGTCAGTTACTTGTTTGTTTACTGATTGTTGTAGAGACGCTGAAGTTCGAGCTAATTCTTTGATGCGCTTGGTTATGTTTGTTTCATGTTTCAGGATTTCATTGATTTCGCTCTTAATAATGTGAGTGTTATTTTGGGACAGGTGTACAAGTTCTCCGTTATCTTGATATAACTTGTCTAGCTCTTTGGTGATATGTTCCTTATCACTGTAGTCCATGGTCCCAAATAATTTCCGTGCAATTGAGCTTACGAAGCCGAACCACGGTGCTCTTTTTGTGCGGTTTTGTAGATGTGGTTCTTCAAGTTGTGGATCTTCGAGGAACTGTCTTAGCCGGTGTTTTGCTTGTTCAATTTCGGCATATATTTCCCGGTGCGTATTAGTTCTTAGATATGACATACAGGATGAATGATTGAATTTTAAGGAACATATCCCATAAGCCTCCCATAGATTTTGATTCAGGTTTGGATAGAGAGTTATTAATTTTTTGATGTTAATTGAGCTGATTATTTGCCATTCTTCCCTGATGAGGTCGATTCTCTTGAATGGATCGTATAATAGGCCCGGATTCGCTTGCATTGGTTTTATTTTGGCTTCCCCGGCTCCTTTGGCTAAGTATCTAAGTCCCAGAAGAAGAAGTAATGCGATATTCATGTTGGATTGATTTTTTGTATGTATGTAAATACATACTTGTAACAAATAACTTGGTTCTTTTTAGTCAAACTTTTCGCGGCTGGCTGGTTTAGCCTTATTCGGGTGTATTAATTTCCGTTTCCCGTTTTCTTTTTCAATAATTAAATTTTCCATTTCATTTATGTCAACTATTTCGTATGGGCCGGTATAATAAAGGTCTAGTTTATTTTTTCTAGGTCCTTTTAAAGTATATATAAGTTCTTCTACATTAAATTTTGCCGGATGGATATGTTTATCAAATCGGACTTTTGATTCCTGTTTTGCTTTGGTTAAATTTTTCGCGGATATTCGTTGAATTTTGGATATTCGAATAATTAAATCTGCTAAATAATCGTTATATGTTTCAATTTTACTAAAATCCGGGAATTGAGTCGGGCTTCAAGCTTTTCTTCCGTAAAAAATTTCGTATGGTGTAAATTTCGTGGCTGTATGTACGGTGGTATTATAATTTAACATTGCCATTGGGACATACCGATCCCAGTTACTGAATTTATCTACATAAGCCCGGAGGTAGTCGACTAAAGGCTGGTGAGATCGCTCCAAGGATTCGTTCGATTGAGGATAGTAGGAAGAAATTGTTATTCTTTGAATTTTCAGCGCTTTGGCTAGCTGTTGAATTAATTTGCTCGTAGAAGAGGTGCCCTTATCTGATAAAATTACGCGAGGGCACCCATAAAGGGCGATATAATGATTTAATAAAGCATCTGCAACGGTTACTGCTCTGATATCAGGGAGAGGAACTGCCGCAGCTGCTTTGGAAAAATTATCTTGAATTGTTAAGATATGTACGTTTCCGTCAGGAGTCATGGGTAGGGGTCCTACCGTATCTATACTAATTTTTTCAAAAGGTTCAAAGGGTGTGTCTGTGATGGACATAGGCTGTTTTGTTTTGATTCACGTGAGTTTATTTTTCTGGCAAATCTTGCAAGCTCGTATATAATTATAGATTTTGTCTTTAATTCCTGGCCAGTAATATTTTTCGCGAATACGCCAATACGTTTTTACTACGCCTTTATGTCCCCCTATTAAGCTGTTATGATTTTCTTTAATTATCTTCGTTCGAAGGGATTCGTCTGGTACCTCAACGTTCCCTTCGCACAAGGTAATTGTTATTGGACAATCGCTCAATTCATGTAATAAATAAGCTTTTATGTCTACATCGTCAAATTCGTTTCCCTGCTTTGCACAGCGAAGGAATGAATGTCGTGTTTGTGCATCGACTGTCGAAGATTTCTCAATCCTTCGATCAGGTCGATAGGGTCTAATTTTTCGAAATGTTTTGTTTTGATAGATACTGTGAAGATTTTACAACGACCTAGCTTGGTGACAAATACGTCTCCCTTTGTTGGTTTTGAGGCGTGAAGGTCGTCCGCATTCATGAATTTTAAGTCGCGGAGCAGCTTCGCTACGGGTTTTATTATCTCGCAGTCAGCTGCTAAAAAGTGTACTAAGTGGTCTCGAGCATAAGTAAGCCCGTCTCGGCTGATCAAAAATTTGATTTTTATTTCGGACCCTTTTGGCGATGTATTTTCGTCTGAACTCGAGGGTGAAGATATTCTTGGTCGATGACGTCTTTCGGCAAAAATATTTTCAGCCTCTTTGAAAGCGGGGGGGTCATAAGCGACAAAGGGTAGTCCGAATCGGTGGTTCCCTACATCATCTCCTACTGTTATATTCCCGCTTGTTGTTGACTTATTTTTGGTTTTATCTGAATCGTGGGATTTTTCGGAATTATTGTTTGTTATATTCTCGTTAATATTTAGTTTATTCGTTAATTTAATTATATTAGGCGATGTTTCATTCGATTCTACCTGTTCCGGTTCGCTAAGGGTGTTAATCGCGTCAGCCGATTCGGTTTCGACTATTTCGTTTATTCCCTTGCCGTTTTCGTCTACAATTTGGCGGATTGCGTGGTCATAACGGATACCCATGGCCGCTAGTTCATCGGGTATGAGAACTCTTCCGAAAATTGGGGGTCGGGGTTCTGGACCATCTCTTAAATATCCTGTGAATCGGGATTTAATTAGGTTCTGTGGTGTTAGAGAATTTTTGTTTAGTTAGTTTTCCTTTTTATCGTATGTATTGACGACGTTTCTTGTGTTAACGGTTTCTGCTGAGGTTGCAGGCTCTGGTTTTATGATGACGGGGCATCCTGTTTCGCTGGAATCTCCGCTTCTTCCGGTTCCTTCTGGACTGATATCGCTGCTTGATCCTTCCTCAGGTTGATCGCTGTTATCTCTGAGAAATTCGTCGACATTAATTTCGGTCGCTGCGTCGTTGTCTAGCAAGTCTTCTTCATCGCGCCGGAGTGGAGGCATTTTGCTTAGCGATTGGCGAATTGTTTTAGCTGTCTCAGAACTTGTTTGTTTTAATTCGGCTAACTCTTGGGGAGTGTAGTTAAATATCGCTTCTTCTCGACGGATTTTCTCTAGAGCTCGCTCTCGATAGGTGTTTTCCGGTGGAGACCGTCTTTTGAGGAGTTCATCGAACATTTCTACTAATTCTTGCGTTGTCCGTCTTTGTTTTTGTGGAACCCTCGTTTCGCTGTTTTTTCGGCTCTTTCGTCCTTCTCCGCTTCATCGTCCCCCTCTTGACCAATGTCTGGTGTATTATTGCTCGTATTTGGTCCTGGAAGGAAAACTTCGTCGTCCCCCTGTTCTTCATTACCGGCTTCTTGAGTCTTCGAATCTTCTGAAGTTACATCTAGATCGCTGGTTTCGTGATAATTTATGTTTGGTGGGACTCGTGTTTTTCTAAGTTCTCTTTTCCTAAGTCGAGAGGCAATTGTTTCTCTTACTTGGGAAGCGCTGCTGATTCGTGATCTACTTTTAGGTTCGAAAGGGCGACCAGGTTGTTTAATTGATTGGATCGCCTCTTCGTCCGAGAGGTTTATATTTAACCTTTTTGGTTTTGTTAAAGCAGAAATCGATAACGCTAGAGAATTGTTTTCAGTATTATTATTTATTGCGAGTTCTGGAGATTCTGGACGCCCTTCTGGGTTATAAGAAAGCCCTTCCGCGTATTCCTTGGTGATTTTATGGCGGACTACGACGTTAAATTTGTATCTACTTAATCGAGAGCGTCATTTAGCTTGTCTTTCGGTGACAGTTGCGCTATCCCTTAGCCAGGTAACGCAAGGGCTACTGGTTATTAGAGTAAAATGTTTTTGGAGATACGGTCGGAATTGTTGAATTGCGTAAACTACCGCAAGGCTCAGTTCATTTAGATTTGACTCATTATAAATTATCAAGATTACTAATAATATCAACATTCAGTTAATTATTAAGGGTTATTATTCATGTTATTAGTTTTTAGTTATTAATATTTGCTAAAAGATGTTCAAATAACTTGCTAAATGGTGTTCACGTTTAAAATTTGTATCACCAAGATATTATTTTTGTCATCTACTATTTTTGTATTAGATATTAAGGATTTTGATATTCTTGGGTATTGACTAAATATTGTAAAGTGAATATCCAAGAGGTACCACAGTGTGAATGGTTTATTTTGTTTTGTGTGACTATGACCAGGAGTCAATCGGTCTTAATTTCGATTTTTACCCCAGGTTAAAGTCAAGCAGGGTGGTGTTACGATGCTAAAAAGCACCGTAGTTCGGCTCCACTCGGGAGACTCCGGCAACGCATCAATATGGCGACCGAAGTGTATATAAGCGCGGGAATATGCGCGGTCAATAGCTTAGATCATATGACCACCTTCGATATCAGATCTATTAAGGAAATACGCTTTTAGCGACCAATTTGGTCTTGTATCACCTTGAGCAATTGGAATCATTGAGACCCAACTTTTTGCCAGTTTTTGTGACAAAACTGTTTGATAGGGTTTTGAATCAGTGATCTCCAATTGAGGCTCACTTATAAGTTTGCCTATTTCTTTAAATAGTTTGATACCAGTTCGCCTATTTCTTTAAATAGTTTGATATAAGTTTGCCTACTTCTTTAAAATAGTTTGATACACTTCCGATCGCCCCAAGTTTGCCTATCTCCTAGAAAATAGTTTGATTAAGATCGTTTGAGATCGTTTTGTCTATTTATCGTTCAAATAGTTTGATTAAATTTATCAATTAGTATACTGTAAAATACTGATTGTCTACTAGTTCAGAGTGAATGATATTGTACGGTACCAGTAGTACTAATAATTTATTTTATCTATTTTTGGTCAATAAATTAAATTATCCAAATATAAATTCAGTGTGTTCTTTATATTTGTGCTACTACACTCCAATCCAGTAAAGATAAAGTGTATTCACGAAGGACGACCTACTCCAGACCAGGCTTGCTCCATTTCAACCAGGAAGCACCCAACATCTCCAGGAACCCGCATATTAGATCAACTACATTAAGTATTGGTGTCGTAAGTTTAGTTGTAAGGCAAGTTCGAGGTAACATAATTTGAGTTAGCAATAATATCCTGATTTAGCCGAGGTGAATCCACGATATTTGAAACGAGACCCTGAAACCATTGCTAACCCATCTCCAAATAACTTAAGTCACATTTCCAGAGTTCCACATCGTTTCACCGTACATCGGGTTTCGGTGTCGTGAAACACGCGTGAGACACATGACACTATTTTCTCTCCGTCTCTTTCTAGATCATCGTCCCCCTCTGTTGTCGCTTGACTGAGAATTCCGGATATTCCCGAGTCTGACGCGCTGACAGCTAGGATGAAGGGTTTATTTAAATCTGGGTATTTAAGGAATGAGTCTTCGCAGAGGGCATTTTTGATATCGTCAAATGCCGTTTGCGCTTCTTCAGTCCATATAAAAGGTTTTGTTTTTCGCGTAAGGTCTGTTATGGGCTTAGCCCTTTCAGCGAAATTTTGGATAAATCTTCCATAATAGTTGGCAAGTCCCCTAAATTTTCTGGCCTCTGTATGATTTCTAGGTCGCGAGGCATTTTTAAGTGATGAAATCTTTTTCGGGTCTGGTTTTATGCCTCCTTTCGTTATTACATGACCTAAATAATCTACTTCCTGACAGAGAAATTTACATTTTTCAGGTTGGAGAGTGAGACCCGCTTCTCTGAATCTATTAAATAATCTTTGAACTCTCACTCGGTGTTCTTCTAGAGTTTTACCATCGCTAACTAGATCGTCGATATAAATAAATAATTCCGTCCCTTTTTACCCTCTTAAGGTGGAATCCATCATGCGTTGGAAGATAGACGGAGTGCATTCTAGGCCAAAAGGCATGCAACAATATTCTCAGTGACCATCTGGGGTAGAAAATGCCGTTTTTGGCGCATCAGCGGGGTGCATTGGGATCTGGTGGAAACCCATGGCGAGGTCGAAGACGTTGAAGAAATTAGCGTCGCCTAACTGGTCTAAAATATTAATAATTAGGGGTAAAGGATAGGCATCCCCTCTAGTGATTTTATTTAGTTGCCTAAAGTCGATGACCATTCTATATTTTTTTATAGAAGGATCATTCGATTTTTTTGGTACAATCCACAAAGTTGAATTGTACGGAGAGTTAGATTTTTGAATTATTCCCTGTTTTTCGAGATTTTTAACCTGCCTGGCGATTTCTTCCCGATGTTCTGGGGGAAATCGATACTGTTTCATTCTCACCGGTTCGTTGGTGGTGGTTTCAATCCGGCAGGTGAAATTTTTCGAGCAACCCAGTTTGTCTCCAGGAAGATGAAAAACATCGTGATTGTTTAATATGAGCTCTTGGACTTGCTCTTTTTCTTCTTCATTTAGATGATTTAGGGGTATTTTCTGAAGTATGGTCTTAATACGTACTTCTGGGTTGGTTATACGATTTGAATTTTCAATGGGAGGGTCATCGGATTCGTCCCAGTCTGAACTAGGGTAGCTGAACTCAAAATCTTCGAGTGCTTGGGATCCGATGTTTATGTCGACTGGATTTGAATTAAGATTAATGACCATACACGTAGCGTACCCATCTTCTACCTTGACAACGGCCTCTCCTCCAAGGACTACCTCCGGAAGGTTCATTCGAGGAAGATATCCCTCGCTCTTCTCGAAGTCTTGGACTGGTATTGCCACTACCGTTTTCATACGAGGAGGTAATGTATAGCTTGAAGAAGGCTTCGTTAAGTCCAACTGATACACGGGTTAATAAAGACACGAATAAAATATTTAATATCAACCTAATATTTTAGGTAAAACCAGTGAGTTTTTTACAAAATATAAAGTTTATGAGTTTATATAGAAAATAAACCAGTAAATATCTAGAAATAAAAAAATCACACACGTGCAACGTATTGATTATCCGAACAAGATAAAGACACACACAAAGGTAAATTGTAGATAAAATAAAATATACAATAAAATAAATAATAAATAAATATAACCCGCGATTAAACAATAGTAAACTTTTAATTGATCATATACATTTAACGGGCAATTTAAGTTGTTGACAGGTGTATTGCTGAACAAGTGTTGGAGGTTCTGGTTCACCATTGTATAAAATATTATATTATATTACTGAAATATCTCACAAAAATTATTCTTGATATTTAATTAAAATTTAACTTCAAAAAAATTTTTTCAAAAAATTAGCAAAGTTAGAATTTTGAAAAAATTAAAATTATCCAATTACCTAAAACTTTGGATATTTTCCTTGTGTTTAAATTTTAAAAAAATTTTGTTTCTTTATTTCCATAAAAAAATAAATAATTAAACTGTTAACTTTTAGAACCCAATTGAAGGTTAAACTATTACAGTATTTTTGAAAATTTTTTGAAAATTTTCTTTGGAATTTTTTTTGTGAAAAATTTTTTTTTGAAATTTTTAGAATTTTTTGTAAATTTTTTTTGAAATTTTTTTGGAATTTTTTGAAATTTTTTGTTACATTGTTTCCTAAAGTTTTAAATTTCTGTTTGAGACACACGACACCGACTAAACGAACAAAATGGTCAACACACGAAAACAGAACAGAGAACTCAAGGACCAATTGAGAGAAGCACCGGAGACAATCGAACAATTGAGAATCAGTTCGATAAATAATACACAACAAGATCGAACACAAGATAGAAACAGAAGGGAAATCCCAGTCATAACCGGAGAGAAGATCCTGGAAAACCCCATACAATTGAGGAGAAGCAGGTGGAGTACAAGAGTCCACGAAAGTTTATCGCATATAGAAGATGAGGACATGATAGTACATCAAGAAGCTACAGGAAGAGAAGCGTAAAGAGAACCACCACATGGAAATGATACATATATCACAAACGAAGAAAAAATGTGGAACCTGGACAAAAACAAGAGAAAAACATTTGAAAGAATGTACCACGCTTACGAAGATGCTAGGAAAGAGAACAAAAGCTGGTGTTACTATTTAGTTTAATGCCTAAGATGGATGAAGAAAGAAGTACTGAAAGAGAAAAACCTAGCTGACAGGATACACATGATAGAGTTAATGCCAGTCATTCAAGACCAAAGACTGATAGAAAAACTACAAGTAAGTTTAGGCTTACCAGAAAACGGTATCACAAATTCTAATGAGAACTAAAAACAATGGAAGTAAACAGCTGACACAGCAAGTGCTGAAGTAGCTTCTCGTCACCACTAGCCAGCTATCCAACGGAACACGATACCTGCAAAAAATTTTTAATTTTTTTGGGAAGATATAAAATAAATTAAAATATTATAATTGCATAAGAAAACAATTTTGGAAACAACCTACCTTCAAGGCATTAACCATCAAATGAATATTTTTTCTAAGCAAAAACGTTTGACAGAAAAAAAAAAGTTAATCCCAGCTTGTTAAGTTTATCCATTGTTAGATTTTTATTAATAGTAATATTCTTATTAATTATTCAATAAATTTTTCTTATTGTTTTTATATTTAAATGGATAGATATTTTTTTTAATTGACGTTAAATAGAAAAAAAAAAAATTATTTAAAATACGACAAACTTAATTTCACAAAAAAATTTTAAAAGTATTAAAAAAATTTAATTTCTTGACCTTTTAATTTTGTTGAATACTACTTCCTATCAAATGGCATGTGATAAATAACTTTTTAACCTTACTTAAGCAGCTGAAAAAGAAGCTATTTATTTATTTATTTAATTTTATTTGCTTGAGTTACTTTCATACTGATATCGATATAAAAATAATATTTTTATACTGTTACGAGTCAACTAAGAAGTTAGTCAACAAATCGCGACTGAAAGGCAATTTTTTTTTTTTTTAATTACAAAATATAATATTTTGAAAAGTATAAGAGAATTTATTAAGAGGAATGAAAGACTTTTATTGCGCTTCTAGTTATTTCTCTCTCTCTCTCTCTCTTCAAATAGGTTAGTATATATACATATATAAATTTTTGAACCATATGTATTTTCTGACTCAGCTCATCGAGTTAGGTCGAAATACACCAAAATTTTTCAAAAGTTGCGTTATGAGGACAATTACAATAGTTAGATTTTTATGAAATCTACTAAAAATCCCCTGTCATATTATGTGGCAAAAGATACACAAATAACGAAAAAACATAAATTAAATGGGATGTTTCTCTATTATTATTAAACTGATACATTTGTTATGTCCACCCCAAAATTTTTCTTTTAAATTTAAATCACCCGCGCAGATGGAAGACTTCTCCATGCGCGAAAGCCACAATAAAATATAAGCTACGCGACTGCTGGTTGACTAGCGGGGACTTCTGCAATCTCAGCACCGCGAGTATTTAAAAAGGCGATCAACAGCCAACGCAACGTCTTTTGTTAGTTAATTCGACTTCCGCGTTTAACTTGACAGGCCCGTGCCTTGTAAAAGTCCCTTATCTTAATTTGCGCTGCACTTAAGACGAGTTCAGACACGGTTCAACCGGCAGGCCACGTACTAGTTGTAGTTGTCTACGAGTCGGGATTCTCAAAGTTCTAATTTGCCCTGCACTTAGGCGAGATTTCGATCAGTAGATAAAACCTAGAAAGTCAAATCCCAAAGTCTTAATTTGCCCTGCACTTAGGCGGGATTTTGACAAGTAAGAAAATCTAGAGAACCGGATCCTCAAAGTCCTAAGCTTAGGCGAGAGTTCGGTCAATAAGTAACTTAAGATCTTTTAAAGCTAAATTTGCGCACTTTACCCTACGGGGGACTGGAGGACGTTAGCTCGAATAAATAAAATTCATTAATGTTAATTTCGATCTGATAAAAATTGTGAAAGTGTAGAAGTTCTGGTGTTTATTAAATAAATCTGGAAAAGTGGAATCTGTTTTAATTTAATTCATTTTATAAAAATAAGAAGCCCTTAAGATAAGCAGCCCAATCCAACCACATCCATCCGCTGCAATTACCAACAGAGGGCCCAATCAAGGAAAAGGCATCACGATCAGCCCCGGAATCACGGATCCGATCCTAAGAAATAAATCAACAAGTAGTAAGTACATCTACTCTTACATTAAATCCGTGAACAGTCTCAAACGAAGGCGTGGTAAATTCGTACATCGAAAACGTCCCACATAAATAATTAAAACAACGGAATTAAAACCTCCGTTGCGTATTCTTTAAACTGTTAGTCCAAACCTCCACCGTTTACGCTACCGCTCTAAAAACGCCCTTGGACATAACACATCGCCGCAAGGAGTAAGCATTATTATTAGTTGGGGCCAACAATTACACGTAAATTAAGCGAAAAAAAAAACACGCTTTAATGAAATAATCGGAAAAAAAAGGACAAACGTAAGCAAGTTAAATTGTTTACGTGAAAAATATAGCCTCTAAGGCAAATATCAAATTAAAAAAAAAAAAGTTGAAAGTAAAACGAGTAAAACTAATTTAAAATTATAATAAAATAGTTGGAAAATCCAAAAGTGCACGCCTTATAATCTCATTCAATACAATAAAATTGAGATTATTTGTAAATTTGTAAACGTGTTTTTAGATTATTTGTAAATATTTCATTTGAATTCGCGCTCTCGTAATAGATATCGCTCTGAGTTCGGAGAGATAATATCTTGATACATTTGAGCTCTCCCAGCTCAAAAGTCTGAAAGAAGTTTCGTAGAACACTATTTTTGGTTTTTCCAAGGAATTAAAACCTCCGTTGCGTATTCTTTAAACTGTTAGTCCAAACCTCCACCGTTTACGCTACCGCTCTAAAAACGCCCTTGGACATAACACATCGCCGCAAGGAGTAAGCATTATTATTAGTTGGGGCCAACAATTACACGTAAATTAAGCGAAAAAAAAAACACGCTTTAATGAAATAATCGGAAAAAAAAGGACAAACGTAAGCAAGTTAAATTGTTTACGTGAAAAATATAGCCTCTAAGGCAAATATCAAATTAAAAAAAAAAAAGTTGAAAGTAAAACGAGTAAAACTAATTTAAAATTATAATAAAATAGTTGGAAAATCCAAAAGTGCACGCCTTATAATCTCTTTCATTACAATAAAATTGAGATTATTTGTAAATTTGTAAACGTGTTTTTAGATTATTTGTAAATATTTCATTTGAATTCGCGCTCTCGTAATAGATATCGCTCTTATAACAGGTAGCGTCACCTGCTGGATGCACTAGGTGCATCAAAATATATATATATATAAATATACCACAGTACTAAAAAATTAGGAAAACGGTTCACCCTAGAGGCTATCCCTGTAACTTCCCGCTAATTTCATACCTGAGCGCTTAAAATTGTAATTATGACATTTTTAAAATTTTTGAGCTCAAAATATAATTTATGTGATATTTTGAGCTCACTGAGTTCGGAGAGATAATATCTTGATACATTTGAGCTCTCCCAGCTCAAAAGTCTGATAGAAGTTTCGTAGAACACTATTTTTGGATTTTTCAAATCGCAATAACTTTTGAATGGATCAACCGATTTTCCCGCGGTTGGCGGCATTCGACGCAATTTTATCATCCGCATAAGTAATTTTCAGGTTTTAATTGATCAAATCAAAAACTTCAGAGTAATCCCGAAAAAACACTTTTTTCGGTTTTCTTTCGTTCACGATAACTCACGAACGAATCAACCGATTTTGACCGGATTGGTAACGATCGGCGTGGTTTTTCAAGCTCAAGAACGGATTAGTTTTTGAAGTTAATCAATAGAGTCATTTCAAAGATATTCCAGAAAAACCACTTTCAAAAATGATTTTTTTCTTATTTTTTTTTGAGATTTTTCAAGATTTCTTAAAATCTATCGAACCGAATCGGTTCAAATTCTCAGGAAATCTAAGTGCAAGGGAACTGTTTAGAACACTGTTTAGTTCGTTCCGATCGGTTCAGTCGTTCAAAAGTTACAAGCGAGTTACATAGTCACACACACACACACACACACACACACACACATAGTGACAACATCGCAGGGGTAGTCAGGGAAGCTTCCTGTGACCTTCAAACGTCGAGATCTGATGAAAACTCGATTTTTTCAAAACGGGGTAAAACCAATAACTTCCTGATTTTTAAAAATCTTTGATTTTCTTAGCGGGAAGTTAAAAAAAAACAGTCGATAGTCAATTTATTAAATAATAATTAAACTACATCTAATTTTACCGTAAACAGTAATAGGCTTCTATTCCTCAAAATACTGAAGCCTATGAAAAAAAAAGCAACTCGATAAGTGTAGTATTTCTCTCATTATCGAGACCACAAGATACGAGGTCCGCACATACAGACACACGGACGTCCAAGACAAAACTTTTTCAAAGAATTTTTTAACTAGTTTAAATAACAAAAATAGCATAAAGTGACAGTAGTACTCACCTCAACGCTTTGCCTATGAAGCGCGCAAAAATAAAATAAATTTTAAAATGAGAAGGGGATTTCCAAATGAGTAAAATATTTGAAAAAATTATAATAATTATGAGCGCAGAACTTTTTTTAAAATTTATCTTTTTTAGAATTATTTTTTGGTACACATTTTGCTCGGTATTTTACAAAATATATATCTCAGAGTATCTGGCCGAATATCTAAATCGGTTTCTATCTTCATGGAATCGTATTTATTACTTATTAATCCAATCATTGTTTTCATTTTTTATTTTACATATCTTATGAACCATTCTTTTTTATTTTTCATTGATTCGATTTTTTTTATCCAACACATTATTGTAAAATGAAAAAAATTACAATTAATTTATACCTTAATATTTATTCTTCACCTTTAGACTCTAATTTGTCGTAAAGCCTTCGTTCAGGGAGACGGGAACCACGCCTAGTTGGTTTTAAACGAGTACGCGGGATAATATAATTTATAGAAAGAGCGGCTGATAAGGATTAGTTTGAACTATTTAATACTCATAAATCAACCTTATATCAATGATATTCAGACCAGATAATCATATTCAAATATAAAAAAAAATAAACCGAATAAAATAGTAACAAATTATACCTGGTTTCGAACAATAACAATGTGATGAGGTGCTGACTAACCGCAGGCTCGTTCTGGCTCGAGCAGGTAGAAAAGGGATAGTGCCGAAGATAAATAATTTACAATAACGTAAATTCGTTTTGTTATTTACTTTCATTTAGATATTTTATGTTGATAACCGATATAATTCAATTGAGGTTATTTAACTGACTGGAGGTCGTTAATGATTTTAATCGCGATTTTAATTAATATTCGGTTTAATTGGAATAAAGATTATTTTAAATTCAAAATTATATAAATGTCAGTACTGGTGAACTGTTAACTAGCAAGTAAGTTTAAGTATTCGGACACAGGAAGTACTGATAAGGTTTGTGGAAAAACAGGAGTTTTTATGAAATAGTCTAATTTTCCACTCTTCAGAACTTTTCCCACCCGAGATGAGTTGGTACTAGCCTCAAGTTAATTTTCAAGAAAAATCAAATATGTAGAGTCATGAGAGCAATCTGTTAGAAAGAGTGTGTAGGATAAGCGAAGAAAATTAAAGTAGCATCCGAGTCTACCGTAGAGGGACAAGCCTCTTAGACGGTAGCCTCACTTTTAATAGAATGATGAAATTTAGAACAGAAAAAATGTTTAAAATGGACTAAATTTTTACGTTAATTTAGATAGGATTAATTGCGATTTCGCCATTTTCTGTAACTCTCATCACGACTGTTTATAGTTTTTAAATATTAAGCAATTACTAGAGTTCACAGAGTTTAATATTTTTTATTCAACTGGTTTTGTACAGATTGCACGTATTTTTTTTGTGCTCCTAGTTTTTTCAAAAGGTGTACAAGTAGTAGCTAGTGGGTGTATATAAAAGTGTTACCATTTTGATCGCAGTACTTTTCTGGTTATGGTGAATATTAATTTATTGGCTAAATCGTTGATTAGGTGAACATGTTTTCTGTTCTCTGTTATTCGCAAAAAGGTTAAGTTTAGCACGCGGGTTGAATTGCAGAACTCTTTATTATCAATCAGCTCCATTTATCGTATATTGTTCGAAGGTTCTTATCAGCATGACTAGGTAACTTGTGTACTCTGCTACGAATATATCGATCGTCCCTCAGAAGGACTTACCACAGGGGCATCTTGTAAACATAGCTACTATGCTGAATGTGCAGCTGTCAGATTAAATGTTGATAATACGAGCGCTGCCAAAATCAAGCTGCAATCAAAATATCCCGCTTGCAGTGTTACTGATGACAGGGTTCTCTCATTGCTGGAGTCTATTGATCAGAAGCTGGATGGATTCGGAAATAAACTTAACAAAGTTGCTACTGAAGTTGAGGCGCTTCGGACGGACTTCAATAAGCTGACGGCCAATCAGGCTGCAACTAATGCTAAAGTTGAAGCTGTTTCAGCGCGATCTGATAACTTGGAGAGTCACTTTGATGCTGTTGAGTCGAATGCAGCTGAATTCAAGCTATCTGCAGCAGACGAGGCTGTTTTTCTTCATGCACCTTGCAATCAGGTTGCTCACCAGCTAGTTGTCAGTGGGTTACTTGAAGTGGATGGTGAGGATATTAAAAAATTGTCTAACTCGCTGATTAGAGCACTCGATGCTACGCTGGGTCAAGAGGAGCTGGTGGAGGCATTTAGAGTTGGTAAAAGGCATCGTGTCATTGGTTCGCGTCGCAGTGGCCTTGCGGGACCGCGTTCGGTCGTTATTTCTCTGAAGAGCAGGGAATCGTGTAAAAAAGTGATTGAAGCGAAGAAAAGTAAACCGGACTTAAATGCTAAACAGCTAGATCAGTCTCTGCCTGAAGTTAAGGTCTATGTGAATCATCGTCAGCCAGCTCAGCTTCATCAGCTAAGGGATCACGTGCTAAAGGCCTTTCCCAATGTAGATCGCAGGCACATCTGGATTGCTGACGGGGCTGTCTTTTTGAGGAAAACAAAAGATGATCGGCCTGACGATGATTATAGTATAAACATCCCAAACCTGAAATAAGACTGATAAGGTGTCTGTCGTGGAAAGAAGCTGATCTTTCTGCAGCAGCTTATTTGGTTTCTGCGAAGTTGTATACACTTGATGAAGATCAAGATCTCTCGCTGCAATCTGTTGACTCACGACTTGACAATAGCTTGACAATAGCTTAATAGATTGTTCAAGGATGTGGTCGAACAGTGTGTTCCAGTTCGTGAATTTACTCCCAAGCGTGTTCCAGCTCCCTGGATTACGAGAGAGCTACGTGAGATCCGCAGGCAGCGCGATAGGTGCTATCGACGGTTTAAAAGAAATGGTCATTGGCTTGCTTAGGTAGAATACGTTCAACTGCGTCGTGAAGCCCAGTCATCTTGGAGGAAAAGTCAGTCGAGTTACCTGCAATCGGTTTTCAATCGCGCTGGAAGTAAGAGGCAATTTTGGTCTGAAATGAACAGACTCGGACTAACAGTGAAAGCTAAAAAATTGCGAGATGTCTTACGGTTTAGTGATGATGAACTTAACGACTATTATGCTACAGTGGTTGATGGTAGGAAGCTTCCATCGCTTGATGAAGTAGTGGCTGGATTGTCAAGGCAAAGAGCTAGTGTACTATTTGATTTTGCTAATGTTAGTGCTAGTGATGTCGCTTAATGTCTTGCAGCTGGTACGTCGCGTGTAAAGGGCATTGACGGTCTTTCCATTCATGTCCTGAAGACATTTAAAGACTTGTTATTAATTGCTGATCTAGTGGATCTATCTTTAAGTAGTAGGTGCTACCCGACACCGTGGCGCTCATCGCTCATCACACCGATACCTAAAACTCGTAATCCGAACTCAGTCGCGGAAATGCGTCTGATCTCAATACTTTGTGCTATGTCCAAGGCGTGCGAACGTGTTGTACTGGATCAAATTGTTCGATTTCTGAATGACTATAATATTCTATACTCTTGTCAAACTGGCTTCCGGCAAGGTATGGGAACGCAGACCGCTGTAGTAAAGTTTGTGGATGATGTGCGCTTTGGGATTGATGAACAGTTGGTTACTTTGTTGGTTTTTCTTGATATAACCAAGGCATTTGATTCCGTTGATCACTTACGTTTGCTAAATAAACTTTATGAGCTTGGTTTCTCGCTTGATGTTACTCGATGGATGTACAGCTATTTATCGGAAAGGAAGCACGCAGTGAGATATGGTGGTAAGATGTCTAATTGGCGGGAGTGCGTAACGGGTGTGCCCCAAGGTAGTGTCCTTGGTCCCCTGATATTTTCGCTCTTCATCAACGACCTTCCAAAGTGCTTGTGATACTGCAGTCACCTCTTTTCCGCTGATGATGGAGCTATTTATCTTACTTGCAAAGTTTCCGACCTGAATAGTGGTATTGAAAAAATGAATGAGGATTTAGCAGCCGTGGTGAACTGGTGTCGACTGAACAAGCTGAAAACTAATGCTTCAAAGACTAAAGCCATGATTTTAGGTAGTGCATTTAACGTGAATTCTATTCAACTTGATCGAATACCAACTTTAATTCTTGATGATGAAGAGATTCAATATGTAGTAAGTTTTTCAGTATCTTGGTGTCATGCTTGATCCAAGGTTATCTTGGACGGATCATGTCGCAAGAACGTGCAACTCTTTATTAAGGGTACTATATCGTCTTCGTTAAGGGTACTATATCGTCATTATGTCAATGATCTAAACACCAACCTAAAGCGACAACTCGTAACGAGTTTAGTTCTTCCAGTCTTCGATTATTGTGCGATAGTGCTTACAAATTTGAACCTGAACTTTGAAAGAAAATTAACAGTTGCCTTAAACAATTGCGTTAGGTTTGTGTTGCGCAGGAGACTTAGTGAGCATATAAGCAATCCTCGGCTAGATCTTGGGTGGCTTTCACCGCATAATCGACGACTATACCTTCTAGGTTGTGTATTTTATGAAATGCTGTTATTAAATAAAAATTCTTTGATGTATGAGCGCATCAGACTAAATCACAACGTCGCTCGGCACAGAGACAACAACCGAACTGACACGCTCCTTGCACCAATCCCTCGAACATCAGTCTTACAACATTCATTTCTAGTGGTTGGGACTAACTTTTGGAACTCTTTACCACCAACTATTACTTCGTCGTCGTCTATTGATGTGTTTAAAACTGCTTGTTATAATTATTTGATGGCAATTAAGCGCAGGGTTGCCAGATTAGGCGTTTTTCCACAAATTGGGCGATTTTGGAATGTCTCTTGCGCTTTAATTTCTATTGGGCGATTTTTTGCAAATTGGGCGATTTTGTTCTTCTCAAACAAATGTTAACACTATTTATGAGCATGCATCTGATACTAATTAAAAAAATTTTTTTTTATTCGGTTTTTGAATATTCTACATTGATGATGTTGGTGTCGCTAGTAGTTTATTCTCCTTATTTCCAATCCTTATTTATGATATCGTGTATTTTATTAATGATTGAGGTGGTTGTAACATCAGATGATATGAATGTTTACAAACTTACCAACCAAAAGTTTTACCGTGTCTTCGATCAACTTTCAAATGTTTTAAGTCTTCGATTATCTGTGCTGCATTATTGTTGCAAAATTAAAAAATAATTGTTGGTTAAAATCTATGTCTATCAACAATCTAATCAATTCAAGTATTGATCGTTACATTGAACCATTGGTTGATCAATATAATAATATAGTAAAAAATAATAATAATCAGTGGCTCTTTATTGTAAAACCTGGTAAGTAAAATTTAAAAAAAGTGCTTCCATTATAAAATAAAACTATTACATTATTTTGTTATATTTATGCGTAAAATAATATTGCTTTGCAGATGGTATAATTTTTACGATTCCTGTTGGTTTTGAGGACAACTCGGCTAATACCAGTGTGGAGACTGTGGAGTCTATAGAATCTGAGGAAGAAATTCACAGTAAGAATATTTTTTCATTAAATTGTTTTTATTTTTAACTAATTAAATATTATTTTATTTTTTTTAGTTAATGATGAGCGTATGTGTTGGTCCGATAAAAGAGAAGAGTAGTGTTCAATAAATATTTATTCAATATTTTTATTTATAAATTATTCGATTTTTTTTGTCATGACTAACTGGGCAAAATATCAAAAAAGATTTCAAGAGAGCTGGATGAAAGATCCCATGTTTTGTAGATGGTTACGACCAGTGAATGAAGATGGCAATAAAGCATTTTGTAAAATTTGTAAAAAAGAACTAAGAGCCCACAAAGCTGACCTCATCAGACACAAAAACTCCGACAAGCACAAAAAAAATTCAAATGCAATCACTTTTCATCCCTCAATGAATCAGGTTTTTCCCACCGTAAATCCTGTCAACAAAAAAAAGTTAGTTACGAAATTCGAACTGCAATTAGCTGTCCATGTGGCTTGTCACTTGTCAATCCGAGTTATTGATCATTTGTCTGATCTACTAATAGATCATTGTAAATCATATGATGATAAAAATATGAAGCTAGATCAGTATTTACGGATTCATAGGACTAAGTGCACGGCACTATTGACTAAAGTTATTGCACCATCATTATTCAAGCAACAAATAAATGATATAAAAGATGTGCCATTTTCAATGATATTAGATGAGTCGACGGATGTTTCTTGCACAAAGCATCTTTGTATCTGCATTCGATATTTCAATTCCAGAAAAGGACGGATAGTATCGCAATATTTAGGATTAATACCTGTTGTTGAGACAAGTGCGGAAGATTTATATAAACATTTAAATGATTTTTTCATTGAAAATAATTTGAATTTTCTGCAGTGTTTTGCTATTGCTACCGATGGTGGATCCAATCTTTGTGGGTGCAATAAATCTTTATACACGTTGATGAAGAAAGAAAGAGATGATCTCATGATCTTTAAATGCATTTGCCACTCTATTAATTAAGTATGTTCACACGACTCTGAAGAACTACCATCAAATATTGATTACATGTTACGAGAAACTTTTAACTGGTTTAAAAGATCAGCATTACGCCGAAAAAGGAATTGGATATTTATAACACAATAAGTGATGAAACTGATCCTTTATAATTAGTTCATCTTTCCACTACCCGATGGCTGGCAAGAGGGCAAGCTGTTGAACGAATATTGGACCAATGGGATGCATTAAAATTAAACTTCGATCTTGCTACTACTGACCCGCATCAAGATCGTTATGTCGCCAAAGAACTTCAGCAAATGTATACACTGATAGAAAAACAATCTTGATTCAAGAAACTTTTTTTCTTCAAAATTTAAACTCTTGAAACTAGATATAGATATATTTCTTTCAAGAATTTTTGTTTCTTGGTTCAAGATAGGCGATAACATTGATTCAAGATGTTACCGACTTGTGTTAAGAATGGCTTTTTTTTTTGTCATTAATTTACTTATTTCCAAGAAATAATTTTTTTTCGGTATAAAAATTAAAGACTAATTTGTTTTTGAAATATACTTTGATGAATTATTTCAAGTTTTTTAAACGACAATGTTATTTTGGTTGAAAAACTAAATGTACACCGAAAAAAAAATTTACTTAAATCAAGTAAGTAATTTTTAAGAATTTCATCTTCTTGATTTGAGTAAAAAAATTCTAAAACTAAGAAATTATTCGGGGTCTAAGTAAATTTTACTTGATTCAAGAATTTTTCGTCTTGATCCAAGACAATAAAACTCTTCACAATTATTTTCTTGGTTTGAGAATTTTTCTCTTAGTAAAATTAATTTTTTTTTCTGTGTATCGATTAAAGATAATATAGCTCTTAAGCCAAGAAAATCTAAATCAAGATAAGAAATTCTTAAAGCAAAATAATCATATTTCTTCCAAAATAAATTCTTAGATCAAGAAATATCTCTTGAGTCAACATAAATTTTCTATCAGTGTAATGACCCGGCTAATTTGTTATATTTTACTTTTCTATCACCATTACTGTCTGAATTTAATTCTATTATTTTGCTGTTCCAAAAAGAACATGCAGATCATTTTAGTATTTTGAAAGAGTTGGAACGCTTTACATTATCTTTACTAAGAAGAGTTTTATATCCATCATCAGTATCTCTGACAGTCGATCTAAGTTTCCAATCGATTTATCTTCCACTTCAGAAAGTAGATTTTGGCTACAAATTTACAATGCTGCTTAATCGTTTGCTAAATGATACTGATATTACTCAGGCTACTGTAAACAATGTGAAACATCGCTGTCAATTATTTTTGATAAGGGCCTCTAAAGAAATGGTTTTACGTACGTCTAATAACATAGACATTTTAAAAAAAATTCAAGTTTTTTCGCCAAAAATATGTCTGAAACACGACCGCCCAGCTTTTGCGGAACTACCAATAAATCTTTTGAGAAAAGATGTTGATGTTAATTTGGTGGAATCACAATGGAGACAATTGATCGATTTTGATTTTAAATCTGTATTTAGTGAATCAGACATTGCTCAGGGTCCAATATTCTGGTCAAAAGTTCTAAAATTAACTGACTCTGAAGGCAATTTTGTTTTCAAACATCTAGCTACTCTAGCATTGACAGCATATAGTCTACCAGTTAGTAATGCTATAGTTAAGCGGGTTTTCTCTAGAGTAACTTTGACTAAAACTAAGCTTCGTAATCGCATGAACCTTCCTTTACTATCGTCAATATTACGAATCAAGATGAGCTTAGAAGAGGATGGAATCTGCTGCACAAAATTTGAGCCTACTGATTACATGTTAAATTTCAACTCTACAATTTATGAAAAAAATGAACCTAATGATATAGAAGAAGATAAAAATGTAGAGGAATTATTAACATCATTACATTTTTAATTAGCAAACGCTTACATATTTTATCATTTATGTATTATAATTTATAATTTATTGCACTCTATTATTGCACTAATTTATTGCACTATTTTTATAGTAAACTTTCCTGAAGAGCTAAAAAAAACAATAAATAATAAAAATACTTGAATTTAAATTTATTGGGCGGTTTTTCTTATTAGTTTGCGGTTATTCCACGAGATAGCGCGATTTTAGTCGGAGTGTTTCTGGCAACCCTGATTGAGCGGGCTGAAGTTGCTAGAGAGACATATTGATATAACCTAGTGCAATCGCAATTTTATCTTCTATTATTCTTTTGTTTTTTTTTTGTCATAATTTAGTTTATTCGCATTGATGTTGAGAGACAATATAAAAGAACATTATTCTCTTACATTCAACTACTTATTGTAAATTATATTTTTCATTAATCTAAACATTGTACACTCTGTATATTTTTGTATCTGCTTTAGGCCGTTAGAGAATTTTATCCTACGGCCTCTTAAATAAATAAATAAATAAATAATAAAATAATCAATTATTTCAGGTAACGAGAACTTATTTTTACGTTTTATTACTGCACGTAGTTGTATTCACTTGATATTTCTTTTACTTGAGAAAGGTATTACCGAGGATAATTTATAAAAGACTTGAACTTTTACCAACGTAAATTGTCGTACTTTATCAGAATAATTTTAGATGATTTTTATCCGATCGTAGGATCTTGAATTGAATTTGAATTGAATTTGTTTTTTGTTTTTACCCGGGCACTCAGCTGTTCGCCATTGTACCCGGGGCTTACGCAGGACAATTTCAATTCTCTTATTAACTATTGCAATCTACTATTGTTTTTGAGTTTACGTGGTGGGGGAGCCATGATTGCGGAGTCCCAATGTCAACACAATTACTGTACTAGCGCCCCGTACTAGCTGATACATCGGGAAGGGCCGTGTGCCTGGCGTCTTCGTTATTAGGCCCACGTTAGCGAGCCCCCTAACGATTAGCTAAGCCCCGCTACCTCTTTTCCGTCACCTCAGTCTAGCCAGTACCGCTAGATTACAGTCCAGGGGCACCTTGGGTCCGAAATCATGTTCCAGGAAGTTACTGTGGGTGCATTATGGTCCATCCTATAGAGCCCACTATATAGGACAAGGCACTTTACAATGGAGGATGCCTGTGCTCCAAGGGCAACGTTAGTGGTGCAGGACCCTTTTACTTTAACACGTTGGCTTCCATTAAAGTAAGAGGTCTTCAGGTATTATTTGACCCATACGGTCACATCCCCGGGGCTTGCAGTGGTCCTCACTGGTTAACAACAGAGAGATCCTCCTTGCCGGCCCAGCTAATGTGTTCGTAGGGCTCTGAATCTGATTCGACCGTGTTATGGGGTCTCTTTTCATTTTTAATGAAGTGAGCACCACCTTTAACTTGTTCGAAAACAGTCCATAGATCACCACCATGTGGCTGACAATGTTGTGCACGTAAATATTATTATGAAAATAATATTCATTGGTGCACGCTGGGATCGAACCCGGTCCTACACTTTGGTAAGCGAGTACCGAGCCGACAAGCTATTGCCAGCCCTCTTCGTAGGATCTTAGAATTATTTTCAATTGCGTCACATATATATTTTTATATAATTTTGAAATTATTATTTATTAATAATAGAAGGTAGTTACACTGGCCGTAACACTGAAATATCCTGAAGAATTATATGATTTACATAAAAATCTACCACTATGCCCTAAACACTTTTAGCCTCCAGGCAGCAAACATACATAATTAGCAGATACTTTGTAATATAAAGAAAAGTATATAATAAATTATAGGAGTTCAAAGCAATGTTTCGAATTAGGATTGATATTAATGAATATACTCAGAATTCTAAGATTTACAGAGTCATCAAGGTTAAAACCATAGATAGATAAAAATACTGATTGTAGAAAGGTAGCAAAAAATAAATTTGAAAAAGATTTTTATAAATTGTTAAATAATTTAGTTTTTGGTAAGACTATGGAAAATGTTAGAAAATATAAAGATGTTAGGATAGTTACAAGATAGTCCAGTAGATACGGTGCTTCCGATATGATTTGTAAACCGAATTTTCATATTCTTACAGTTTCTGATGAAAATATGATTATTATTGAAATAAAATGTGCTGAAGTTAATTCTAATAAGCCAATCTACGAGGGTTTTTGTATTTTAGATATGTCAAAAACTTATTTATACGATTTTCACTATAATTATGAAGAGAAAAATTAAAAAATTAACGAATCTAAAATAATGTATACAGATACGGATAGCGTAATTTATCACTTTACTGTACCTAATATATACGAAATCATCAAACGTGATATTGCTAAGTTTGATACCGCTGACTATTCACCAAATAATATTTGTAACTTATCATAAGTAAATAAAATAGTTCTGGGATTAATGAAAGATGAAAACAATGATAAAATTATGTCTGAATTTGTTAAATTAAGAACAAAACTTTACACGTTATAAATACATAAATCTAATAAAGATTAATTTCAAACAAATGAGTCTGATGAAGAAATAAAAAATAATACTGTTAAAATGCGAGCTGAAGGTAACGAAAAAACAACTTTGCCAAATATACCGTTTTATGATTATAACCAATGTCTGTTGGATAATATAAAAAGAGAAATAGATAAATTTAACTATAATTATAACGGCGTAAATTATTTACGGAAGTTAATTGAGGAGATATTCAAAAACTGATTTCTTGAAATTATTTATTGAATCGAATTGAATTTTTGCGTATTAATACATTATTTTGAACTTAAGTTCGTGAATTTTTAGACGATTGAATTTACTATAACTATTGAGAATTAATTATCATCAGCGTGGATATTAAGTCCAAGAATTCGTAGTTATTTTACGTTGATGATTCTTTCTAAGAATTTGGTTATTTAATTAATTGTCGTTGTTAATTATTCAGTCGGAAATAGAATTGAATATTAAGCTTAGAGTTATTACAGTATAAGTTTTATATAAGTTTTATTGCATGTAACAGAATACAAAGATTCTCGTAGTAATTAGCCAAGAGTACAAGTATAATAATAATTTATGAAAAGAAGTGACATATATAAAATCAAATATGTTTTATAAAAATAGAAATGACAGTCAGAATAATGGTCCAAAAGTTTATACTGGGGAATTAGGGCAATATGTTAGTTTTTAGTTTGTGGCTTTCCCTGCAGTAGCCCTCGAGTTTCCTCACGGAATTCAGGCTAGAATCTTTGAGGAGTGATAGCATGAGTTCACGCGGGTACTCGTGTATGATCCAGCCCTTAAGATATTTTAGTCTGCTGTTCGTGAAGCATGGACAGTCACAGATAAAATGAATAGCCGTTTCGAGTGCATCCAGCTGACAGTATGGGCACGTCTTCTTGGGGGAGAGGGTATCAGTGATACTATCAACAGTGATATGACAGGCGTACTTACTTGCCAATCTTAGTTGTAGTAAAGGCTTCAGGAAGTGCAGAGGTATTCTCTGGATTCTTGATTCCGGAAACGGCGATATAAATTTAAACTGGCAAGCAGTGGAGCTAAAGTATCGGTCTCTGTCTAGTTTATGCATGTGAGCTCGGAACTTAGACAAACTATTGTCTCTTTTGCTTATCCAGTATTTGGCCTCCAGTCTGTCCAGCATAACATCTTCTTGTATTGACAAGAGGAGGTTTTTCAGCTGTTTTACCCAGTTTAATTCAGAGGACGAGGTGTTGCTTAGAACGGCAAGTTTTCGCAGACAGATAATGGGTTGGCGGTGAGCGCAACTCGCAGAATCCAGACTGCTGTGTGATCGAGGCACAATTCGTAACGAATGGCGTACCCAGGTGTGCATGCTGGGAGCGGAAGGAAGCGTTTGTAGAAATACAGTTGGGAAGCTTCAAGCTGTTCCAGGTAGTCAGGGTACAAGCAACCGATATGAGCCAAGTAAGTCGGCGTGGAGCGGGCAATACTGTGGTACAACTTGACTGCAGCTGATCAATTGTCATCTTTAAGGTTCTTGATGATATTAAGTACAATTCCAATGGCCGCTTTTCCTTTTTTCATAGCGTGTACAGCTGCGAGGTTGCCTTTGAGGGAGGTATTGAATTTTAGGCCCAAGTATTCATAACTTGTAACCACTGCCAGATCTTCGCCATCATAGCAGAACTTTTCTAGCTTTCTTGGGATCCTTCCGCTCGTTTTACAGGGTAGAACTTGTGTTTTGCCGATGTTTACTGTTAAGTCATTCAGACGACAGTATTCTTTAAGGATCTTTAAGTGTTTCCGGAGACGGACCTCACTGGTGGATGATAATACAATATCGTCGGCATATAATAGCATAAGAATTTCGTGCGCACTGATAAAAACACCTTCGGCCCCGTATTCTTTAAAAAAGGCAATTATGTCACTGATGTATAGGCAAAACAGTAGTGGACTCAAAACCTCGCCTTGTAAGACGCCTTCTGTTATTCCAATTGGATCAAAAAGACGCCCATCGCTTTTAACCTGCATGCTTAGACTGTTGTACAGAGTGATTAGCAGATTAACTGTTTTCGGACTAAGTCCCAACTGAATCAGTTTAGCTCACAGTTTTACGTGAGGAACCGAGTCAAAAGCTCAATTAAAATCAATAAATAATGCAAATGAAGTGTTACCTTCGAAATGTAGTAACATCTGCAAAGCAGCAAGCAGCGTGAAGGCATTATCTTCGCAGCTTTAACCTGGTTGGAAACCCGCTTGCTCCTCTGGTATGACATTAGCGTTGTGTGCCCATTCGCGAATTCTGTCATGAATTATCTGCGTGAATATTTTCTCCAGGCAATTTACCAGCGCTATACCGCGGTAATTACTGGGATCTGAGGCATCGCCCTTTTTGTAGAGCATGCACATTATGACTTTAGACCATTCCGAGGGAGATGAATTGTTATGTAAAATTTTGTTAAACAGCGCCACAATGTACGGTTTCCAGTTATTAGGGAGTGCTTTGTAGAATTCGTTGGCAATACCGTCTGATCCAGAAGCTTTGCCAACTTTAGCTTTAGCTAAACTTCTAGCAAGTTCATCAAATGTTATGTCGGTGTTCAAGAGTGGGTCCAAGGAGTCTGAGGGGCCAAGGAGTAGGTAATCAGCTTTAGGTTTGGGAGCGTAGATATTTTTGTCGAACTATGACCAACGTTCCAGGGTTATTTGTGGAGTAAGTGTTCTGGCTTTGCGAGCGTAGATAACAGCTTCCCAAAATTCAGTTGCATTACGGACGTTTCTGAATTGTTGACGGATTCGGAATTCGTAGTTCGATTTTTTATCCTTTAGAAGATCCCGGTATTTATCTTTTAAATTGTGGTATTCAAGCCGAAGGTGAGGTAGTTGAGGTGACGATTTGTAGCTGGCGAGAGCAGATTTAACAGGAGATCTCATTTTGGCGCATTCTCTGTCAAACCAAGACTTACGATGCGTACTACAAGTCTTTGTGTAGACAGGTTTCGTCATCTGGCATTTGTCAGCGGCTTTAATTGATGCAGAATATAAATTATCACAGAGTTTGTCCGTATTTGTCTGAAGAAAATCACCCTTGACTTGAGGGGACCAAGCCATCAAGTGTTTGAATTGATTTTTAATCTCATCTGCCCTCTGTAGCTTGAATTGAGTGAAACTCGCGTTAGCAACGACTGAATTCGCAGAGCTGCTAGTTGGTTAAAATACCTCAATGGTTACCGGGAAATGATCTGAGTTTGTGATTAATTCATCTACCCGCATGTCCTTGACAAGATGAAGGCTTGAGCTGTTTACCCAGATCAGATCCACGACACTGCTGCCATTTTTGTTCGTAAAGGTCATCTGGTTGGGTAAATCACTGCGCGAGAGACCGTTGATGAGAGTAAAACCCAGAGACTCAAGGCCCTCTGACAGAATCTTACCCCTGTGATTAATTATGTGATCATGCAAAGTACGACAGTAGTGAAGAGGAGTGCCATAAGTCAAATCTTCATCAGATGAGCCAAGATTTCCGACCCGAGCATTAAAATCACCTCCGATAATGAGTAGGTAGTGATGATGTGTGTTATTTAAGTCATTTATAAGTGTCTGCATGTCGCTTAGCTGGCCATTTATGTCCAAGTCAAGATGAAAGTACACGGCAATGATGATGATTACGAGCCCTTGCATGGTTATTCTTGATGCGATCCATGAGCTACAGATGTACAAGGTTGCTACCTTTATACTTGATTAAGCTAGTGTTAATAATCCACCCCTTGCTCTGCCTGGGCCATCAGAAAGTTTAACTGCAGGGGACCAGGTTAAATTCCAAGAAGTTAGTGCATCGGATAAGATTGGGGTGGTGGTCAAGGTTTCGGAAATTCTAATAAAAGATGAGTTGAGTAAGGCAAGTGAATCAACCAGATTTCCGAAACCATGGACATTCCAAAAGGTAAATTTTATACTGCAGATCGTGGGGGTTCCAGGCTTGCGCCTGTTTTCCCGTTTTTTGAAAGATCCTGACCAGAGAATGTTGTAAGTGCTTTCATCTGCATCGATGTTACAGATTGGCAAGGTATCAATGTATCATTGGCTATATCAAATTAAAAAAGCTTCCTATCAACCTGGATTTTTTGATGCCGGTACCTCACAGTTTTGCCTTCTTTTTTTAGCCGTTTGCCAGCATCCCTAAGCTTTTTATCAATAATCTCCTCTTCGCGTGTAAGGTCATCATCGATATATATTGGAGCAGGTAGTTTTTTCTTTTCAACCATAATTTTGTTATTGGTGACCATGTCCGAAAGCGTTACTTTGAGTCTGTCTTTACTACGGCTGTCGTGATCGTCTCGAGATGACTTTCGACTGGATTTCTCAAAACTCTAATCGAGCTCCTACGTAACTTGAAAGTTTTTTGGTCTTGAGAAAGACAGTTTGGTTGAGAAGTCTTGAGAAAGACTGATAGGTTTGGTTAAGTGTTTGAGTCAGCAAACTACTGAGTAAAGCCCTGACTGGCTGGTGATGACGTACAGTCACTCGCTCTCAAAAGAGAGCTAGTTGGGTTGCTCTGAGAAGAACAGTTAGTAAAGTAGCTCTCAAAATAGCTATTTAGTCTTCGAGCTCTCAAAGGAGCTGTTTTTAGTGACTGAGTTGGTGTAGTCGGTTTAGAAGGCAGAGCAAGCCTTGCGCGCTTATTGCCGAGCGAGACTGCTGCTGGTAAGCCTTGCGCGCTTACTGAAGACTTAACCGATGTTGAGATGATCCGTATAGTAGTTGAGGTCGAGGCGATATTGAAATGATCCGTATAAGCGTTGAAAATAACAAGCCTTGCGCGCTTGTTATTTGATGAGAAAGACAGTGTATTGCAAGCCTTGCGCGTTTGCTGAAGTTCTAGGAGAGCTGGTTATCCTGCTGACTGGTCACAAAAACTAATGTCTGGCCCCGTTGCGTTGCTCCTTATATACTGTAGTTGCGGCTCACAGTCTTGATAGAGGGGGAATTAAACCCCAGCCAATGAGATGACGCGGTCCGTGGTGGAAGTGGAAGGTAAGTCAGAGCCTACGAGATTGGTCTATTCGAGGTGAAGAGGAAACTATGGCTAGGCTGGCGAGCAGGCGCTCTCTTCACGGTCCGCGCTTTTCCGAGTACCTAATTTTGGCTTGTTAGGCTTCGGAATAGATTTTTTTCAACAACGGCCAATAACGATTGCTTCCGATACACAATTGCTTAGGTTAAAATGCTGGGCAAAGAATTTAGAAACGACTCTAGCGGGAGACAAATTACAGATTTCTAGGCCCCTGATAATAATCTTCTTTTTTTTCAGGATTTTATCAAACGAAGTCCTGGTGACTTTGGCAATTTGCTCCTCAATATTGACTGGTATGATTTGCTGATCAGAGGTACCCGCCTGGGTGCAGCCAGAGTGAGAGGTTGCGATCTGTTGGTTCAATTCAAGGACTTCGACCCGTTTTTGTAGCCCTGAGATAATCTTTTTTAGCTCGGCGTTCTCGGTGGCGAGGTTATTTTTGATCTCTTGGATTTCTATCCGATTAGTATGCGACGCATCAGCAATATCCTGGGCAAGTTTATTTTCAATTCCATCGAGGCGCTTGGACAGATCGGCTTTATCGTCACGACGCCATTCCCTCATCCTAGTTAGAAGCTCATCAGCGAGTTGCACGGTTTTTCGACCCAACCCATAGTTGTTTCTGAGGTAGTGCTTAGGGTCAGACAATTAGACAATTTCGCTACCGGGTTCGTCAGCGCTGGCGGTGAAGAAGTAGAGCGACTGAGTTTCTGAGGGGGGCTAGAGTCGTTGAATCGGCTGTTGTCCTGATCTCTTTCCCTTTTGTTGTTACAGTTCATCAAGAGATCTGGCAGTGACGCGTACGTACTAGAGTCCCATTTGGCAAGTGACTCTGCGTTAGAGTATCGGCCTTTACGGGATTTCCCGCCACTATCTTTACAGTTGTCAGAACTAAGTGTTTTTGGTACGGCACTGAAGATGAAAATCGGAGCGAGCTTTTTTGACTCAACCTCCTTACATGGGACTTGCGCAGTAGTCGTTGTAGGAGTGGCCGCTGAGGCAGGGGTGCCAACTTCAAACACCCACGTGGTACTGGCAGAAGTGCTTGCTATTGTTAAACATGCCCCTAGAATTAACTCACATCTAACCTACCACAGTTCGCACCTGGATTATTTAATTAGCATATGATCAATTTACCACTGACAGGTCTAGTTGAATGATCAGAAAGTAAGCCCCGAAGATAAGCTTGACACTGATATTAAAAAGATAATAGTCACAGACCTTATAACAATTAAACCGATAAAATAGAAAGACACGTTATAGAGTGATGTTGCACTGTTGACGAGCCAACTTGTATTCCAACAGTATTAGTTTATTAATTTGGAAATATTGTTTTATTAAATTACTGGTGACTGAACATTCCATTTAAGAATTTTCAAAGTAAATTAATTTGTTGAAAATAGTCATTAATTTTGAAAATAAATAAAGTCATTACAAAATGTGGGTCATGTCTGTAACGATTGGTACAGGTCATGTGTATCAGCTGCAGAAGTGTCTGGGTCTATGTTGCCGTCGCTAGGCTGTAACTTTTGTAGCTGTGGGTAATAACGACTCCTCGTACACTGCAGTTCTTGTGAGAGGTGTTCCGTTAGTAGTTAGTAAGAGTTCTGGTTAGCCGTTAGTTAGACTATAGTTTTAAGTGATTATAGTGTGAGTGTGTGAGTGCTTAATTTGTTAAGTTTTGTTATTGTTATTATATATTGGCCATATTGTTAATTAAATTTTTATTACTCAACCGCACTTTCCTCCACTCTCTCTAATCCTAAGATAATTTTCTCAAATCTGGACCGATTTCAGGAACCGTGGAAAAAACCTGGTGTTGCCCTAATAATTATTCTAGTTTCTCTTAATTTTTCTCGTTTTGTTTATTAATTTATTAGGGGCCAATTGGACAGAAAGCAAAACTGTTAAAAAACAATAGAAAAGAAAATGAAAATATTGACAAATTATGAGTAATAAGTTTTGGGTGTTCAACACTGACACACTCTATACTATTTAATAGTAAAGTACAGAAATATAGATAATTCAACATAATTTGTGTGATTATGTAAGTGCTGGAGTATATTGTTATGCTTTAGTTACTTTGTCTAGAGTTACTTATGATAGATGCAAGGGCATTGGCACTGCAACGCGAATGGTGATCAAGCAGGTCAATATCACTGTCCTGTTCGACTATGAAATTGCAAGCGTTTGTAACGGGTGTGACCGCTCAGTTTGGCTCCTCACTTAAACAATAAACTTGTTATGTCCAAAGGCGTTTTTAGAGCGGTAGCGTAAACGGTGGAGGTTTGGACTAACGATTTAAAGAATACGCAAAGGAGACTTTCGTTCCGTTGTCTTAATTATTTATGTGGGACGTTTTCGACGTACGAACTTACCACGCCTTCGTTTGAGACTGACGGATTTTTTAAGTAGATAGATGTACTTACTACTTGTTGGATTATTTATTATCGCTGGATCCATGATTCCAGGGGCTGCTCTTAGCGCCTCTTCTGTGATTGGGCCCTTCGGTCGTTTCTTACAACAGATGGAGTAGGATAGATTAGGGCTGCTTATATTAAGGGCTTCTTATTTTACGAATGAAAAAAGCTGAATTTTCTTCTAGTTTTTAGATTTATTTTTAAGCACTTAAACTTACATCTTCACAATTGTATTTTTAGCGTAAGCTATATTAATGAATTTTAATTATTTGAGCTAACGTACTCCAGTCCCCCGTAGGATGAAGTACGCAAATTTAGATTTGAAATATTTTAAATAAACTTAATGGCCTAAGTGCAGAGCAAATTAGAACTTTAAGAATCCGACTCTCTACGATTAATTTAATACGTAGTCTGCCGGTTAAACCGTGTCTGAACTCGTCTTAAGTGCAGCGCAAATGAGGGTAAGGGACTTTTACAAGGCACGGGCCCGTCAAACGCAGAAGTCAAATTAACTAACAAAGACAAGGCGTTGGCTTATGCTTGCTTTTTTAAAACTTCGCGGTGCTGAAGTCCCCGCTAGTCAACCAGCAGTCGCGTAGTATATATTTTATTGTGGCTTTTGCGCATGGAGGAGTCTTCCATCTGCGCGGGCGATTTCAATTGAAAGAAAAATTTTGGGGCCACCTATGGGGTTTTCCTATGGCCACCTTCCCCATAAGCGAGAGCCATTTACAAAATTTTTTTTTTGCTTGCTTTTTTTTTTTTTTTTATATTCTTAACTTAGTAAGAGAGTAGCGGGGAAAGTCATCTGGCACGAACATTTAAACTCGAATCGTACTTTAATGTCGCATTGTTTTAGTTTTGCTGACGAATGATTTCTCTAGTCTTTCTTGCCTCTCGAGTTCGCAGAGCCGGGTTGGATATCAGTATTGTCTGAGCCGTGACAGAACCCAGTATTACGCCAGAAAGTTTTTATTTTTTTCCTTAATGTTGTGTTTTTTTTTTGTGTTTTACAACAAAATCGTGATGTACCCTACAGGGAAGAACTTTCAGGGCTTCGGTACTCGGTACCAATACGTGATCTCCGTGTATGGGCGTACGGTAAGTTTAGGAAATATTAATATATATTATTTTATTGTAAAAAAAAATTTCTTTTTCTTTTTTTTTTGTTGAATTACGGAAAAGAAATTTTTTTTTTTTTTTTGACTTCTGATTTGACAAAAAATTTTTTATTTTAATAAATTTTTTTTTTTCCAGGATTTGAGAAAGGGCGTTCGGCTCTTAAGGAGACTGGCGCGCCTAATCGTCCCGGTCAGGGCGCTCAAGGCGGCATTTCGCGTTGTCGTCTTCGGACGGCTTCCTCTAGAGGTGGCTGAAGCAGTCACCTTTTTTTGTATGGAGGGCCTTGAGGGCGTTGGGGGGCCTTGGGCCCTTGGGGAGGTGATGGCTCCGAATCATGAACATTTGGAGCGTTTGGCCCTTTCGCTGATGGAAGCCGTTTATAACAACCTCATCACCGGGGTTTAAGGGTGAGTTTGTAGGCCAAAATCCTTTTTTTTGTATTTCTTTTTTTTCTCTTTCGAGAAGAAAAAAAAATTTTTTTATAATACATTTTATAATATATGTCTCTCCTTTTTTTTTTTTTTTTTTTTCAGGCGTATCGTGTGTCGTATGGCTCCGTTTGAACGCCGCTGGAATGCGCTGACTGAGCGCAAATGATATATACAAGAATACATTGTATATATCATTTCATCATCATTTTATTATTTTATCTTATATAAATTTTATACAAATTATATTAATTTTATTTTTATCCAATCCTGAATTTCATAATATTTTTATCTAATATTATTTTTATCTTATTTTTTATCAAAAAAAAAAATTTGGATAACGGTTGACCCTACAGGCTATCACTGCAACTTCCCGCTAATTTCATATCTGAGAGATTGAAATTGAACTTATCATAATTTATATGTTACTTCAAGCCCTCTGAGCTTAAAGAGTTAGCTGTTCTAAGCTTTTGAGCTCTTCGACACACACATATACATACAGACAAAGTGACACCCTCTCGAGGACCCTCGAAATGGCTTCCTAGGACCTTAAAACTTCGAGATCTGTTGAAAACTCGATTTTTGCAAAACGGGGTAAAATCAATAACTTCCCGATTTTTAAAAATTTTTAATTTTTTTACCGGGAAGTTAAAAATATAATTTTTTTCTAATTACAATAAAAAATTTTTTGAACCGAATATTAAGTTTCTTTTTTTTCAAAAAAAAACTTTGTTTCCTGCTTCTGCCCCCTTTCCCTTTGTCTGATAAGGTAAAAAAAGATATTTTTTTTTTTTATAAGTTAAATAGATTTTAAAATAAGTTTAAGTTAAATTTTTTTTTTTTTTAATCAAGTTAAAATAAAAACTTCGAATTAAGTTTGGAATGAAGTTTTAAAATAATTATAGATAGAAAAAAAATTTTAAATAGGTTTAAATGGATTTTCAAAATAATTTTAGACTATGAAGAAAAATTTAAAATAAGTTTAGTTAAAAAAAATTTTTTTAACTTCCCGCTAAGAAAATTGAAAATTTTCAAAAATCGGGAAGTTATTGGTTTCACCCCGTTTTTCGAAAATCGAGTTCTCATCAGATCTTGACGTTTTGAGGTCCTAGGAAGCTTCCCTGACTATTCCCGCGATGATGTCTGTATGTCTGTGTGTGTGTGTGTGTGTGTGTGTGTGTGTATGTGTGTGTAACCCTTTTATAACTTATGAACGGCTTTTTATAACTTTTGAAAAGCTTGACCGAACTTAGAATTCCTTGAAATTTGAACCGATTCCGATCGGTAGATTTTGAGAAATTGCAAAAAAAATTTGGTCGATTGAAACCTGAAAATCACTTATGAGGATGATCAAACTGCGTCGAATGCCGCCAACCACGTGAAAATCGGTTGATCCATTCAAAAGATTGCAATTTGAAAAATCGAAAAATAGTGTTCTATGAAACTTCTATCAGACTTTTAAGCTGGGAGAGCTCAAATGCATCAAAATATTATGTCTCCGAACTTAGTAAGCCCAAAAAATCACATAAATTATATTTTGAGCTAAAAAATCTTAAAAATGTCATAATTACAATTTTAAGCGCTCAGGTATGGAATTTGCGGGAAGTTGCAGGGATGGCCTTTCGGGTAAACCGTTTTCCTAATTTTTTTTTTATAAGTAAAAGGAGAAATAAGAAAATATTCTGAAAGAATTAAATAAGATTATGGGGTGGAGGGCATGCGTGAGGGAGATGTAAGACTTCGGGAGGCGGCGCGAGAGAGAAGGAGAATTATCATAATCGTCGAGTGCAGATCCACGTGTACGGTTGATCTGCATTGACGATGGCATGATTATCCGTAGTGGGCGTGATTTACCGGGTAGCGGTTCAGCGGGCGTCGGTAAGTCACTTCGCGTAATTAGCGGTCGAATTATAATTGTCGTCAGATGACCCTCCCTGTTCTCTTACTTACTTTACTTTACTTTACTGGTATTTATTGAATGCGTGTGCGTTTTAAAATACTAATTGAGTATTGTTACGTCACAACATAGGACTTTAATTGTATAATTACCTTGCTCCTTTTTAGCCTTCACCAAGTGAAATAACTGGGATTGAGCTATAAGAGTAACTGTTAAATATAATATCTTATTATAATTCAAAAGTTAATTAATAGAATTTATCAATAATAAAATATATGAATGAACAACTATTTAAGTATAGCCAAATTTATTTAACAATCAATTAAAATAATTTACAAAATTCAATAATACACTTATTAATTCAATACAAACAATCAAATACCTAATTATAAATTTGAGTTCCATAATTTTTCAAGTTATAAATTTAAAATTTAATACTTTAATAATTAAGTATTTAGAATTAACCTTGTTAAATTTAATTGAATTCTTAAAAAAATTTCTACTGACCCATTGAAACCCAAAGAATATTAATATAAATATAATAGTTATTTTATTTAATTAATAACTTAACTCATCGTAAATATAAAAAAATCTTATGAAGTTAATGATTTATAATTTTTAAATCAGTAATTTCATTTAAATAAACTCAATAATTAATTATTCAATTTAAATAATTTCTTAAATTATGTTAATTTAATAATTTAATTAAAATTATTTTCAATCTGTATTATTAATCTTTTAATTTTTAATTCATTGATCTTGTCTGATTGAGTTTTCTACGGAAACTGACTTTTTTTTAAAATCATAAAACTGTTACCAAGTAACTTCCCTTCCAATTAATAGTTATTTAATTGTGATTGGACAATAATCAATCAATAATTATTCCTTTAATTATATTTATATATATAAATTCTTTTCTTACGGCCTATATCCCGTATTAACATTGATATTAAGTTACAACTCAATATATTGATTTCTTTATTTCTCTAAAACATTACTGATTCATTAATTTATTTATTTATTTAATACTCTTTTCTCATAATAAGAGAACCTTTAATATTTCATTTACACAATCAATAGTGTAATTATTTATTTATTTCATCCCTTTTCTCATAAGAAGAAAACATTTAAATTTTCATTTACACAATCAACCGTGTAAATTTATTATTATTTAATTATTTATTTCATACTTTTCTCATAATAAGAGAATCTTCAATTTATCTATCGGATAGACACAATCGATGGTGTATACTGTAAATGATTTAATTTGTATTTAAAATATTATTTATTAGTATGCAAATCAGATGGCGACACTAATATTGAAATTAAATTGAATAACAGTCACTATGTGACGTTACAGTATTGTATGAGAAAAATTTTTGATTTCTGAAAGGAAGTTTTGAATGAGTGACGTTAGCTCTGAAATATAAAATTTTTCTAGTGTATATGAAAATTGTTTGGTATATATATTTGGTGATTTAATATAATAATATGAATAAATATAATGATATGTTTTAAAAGTGGTAAAATATGTGAGAATATGTAATAAAAATTTAAATTAAGTACCATTGGATTATTTATGTGATTTTATGTAAATTAAATATGAGATATAGTAATTGTATTAGTATTGATAGTGATAGTGGAATGGAAAAAAAATTTTAACTAGCGTTCATGAAAATTTGTAGTAAAAAAAAAAATTTCTTATCAGGATTTTGCGCTGTTTCCACTCGTTTACTTAAAGCCTGATATTATCTTATCTTTGGTCTTCTGAGTCCTACGGTAGTAAAAAATTTTTTGTAAATTAAATAAATGTATGTTTTCCATTGTACTATCTACTATTATTTGAAGATATTGACAGAAACTGTTGGCTCGTTTTTGACGATTTTAAATTTTGTTAAGGCGAAATTTCTTAAATGGGAGTTTTCTATTATTATTATTCTAAGTTATTGATTTTTAATTTTCCGCAAATGAGCTATCAGTTTGTGTTTAACAATTCTTTTAATTATTTATCTTGTTGTCTACGATGTTGATGTTGTGATTGTCGCCTAGATCGGTGATTTGTAGTCTCTCAGTCGGAATGTTTTCGACTTCTTTGGTTTCTCGACGGTCTCGGGCGCATCTTCAGTCGTCGTTCGCTTACTCGGCGGATCTTCGGTAGTCGTTTGCTTACTCGGTGACTTCTTTCCTCGTTAGTTTCGGATTTTTCTGGAAGTGGTTCGTTGTCTTTTGTCGGTGATGACGTCTTTTCTTCAACTGTTTTCAGTTCGATTACGACTGGTTTCTCGTTTTTTCTGCTGGTTTGTTGAGGTTTTAATAGGAATCGACGAATGATTTTCTGTATGACAAACCTACTTATTATGATTGATAATATCCCGATTGTTGATCGGTCAAGCCGTTCAAAAGTTATAAAAGGTTTCCACAC
>JZSA01002128.1:0-16992 GCA_000956155.1 Cotesia vestalis
ACGCGTGCAACGTATACTAGTATCATATATAATTTTTAGATATAAGAACTTCAATTAAATAGTAGTGAAGCTATATTTAATTCGATTTTTCTAGTTCAGAGAATCATATTTTTCTCTCTATATTTGAAAAGTGCAGACCAATTAAAATTCAATGTCTGATTAAAATAGTAATATCTATTATAAATAGAAACTCAATCCTACATTGAAAAATGAAAGTTAAGATGGCTGATCAAGAGACTCAAAAATTTTTTTTTGAGGTCAAATATATAATTTTTGTGTCATGTTAAACTCTTCGAGCTCAAAAGTCTGACAGAAGTTTAAGAAAGCACAATCTTTTGAATTTTCAAACCGCAATAACTTTTGAATGAATGAACCGATTTTCACTTGATTGACGGCATTCGAGGAAGTTTTTCAAGCCTCATCAAGAATCTTTAAGTTCGAATTGATCGGTCCTCCCTTTCCCTTTATCCTTTATTTTCCTAATTCCCAAATTTGTCTATATGGCTCTTTACCGTAAGATGGACGGTGGTGTTTATTACTCGATAGGTCTTATTAAGTGACTGAATAATAATTACGGACAGTGTCTCAGATAGCTTAACTGGTAGAGCCTTTGGCGCGTAACCAAACGATCCGGGTTCGAGTCCCGGTCTGGGCTGTCCGAATTACTTTTTTCAGTTACCGAAAATTCCTACCGAATAAAGGTCCTCCCTTTCCCTTTATCCTTTATTTCCCTAATTCCCAAATTTGTCTATATGGCCATATAGACAAATTTGGGAATTAGGGAAAGCCTGCAATTTTAGGTGCTTAGATATGGAATTAGCGGGAAGTTGCAGGCATGGCCTTCAGGATTAACTATTTTCCTGATTTTTAACTTCCCGCTAAGAAAATTGGGAAGTTATTAGTTTTACCCCGTTTTGCAAAAATCGAGTTTTCATCAGATTTCGACGTTTTGAGGTCACAGAAAGCTTTCCTGACTATTCCCGCAATGTTGTAACTATGTATGTATGTATGTATGTATGTATGTATGTATGTATGTATGTATGTATGTATGTATGTATGTATGTATGTATGTATGTATGTATGTATGTATGTATGTATGTATGTATGTATGTATGTATGTATGTATGTATGTATGTATGTATGTATGTATGTATGTATGTATGTATGTATGTATGTATGTATGTATGTATGTATGTATGTATGTATGTATGTATGTATGTATGTATGTATGTATGTATGTATGTATGTATGTATGTATGTATGTATGTATGTATGTATGTATGTATGTATGTATGTATGTATGTATGTATGTATGTATGTACACACACACACACACACTCACACATACACACATACATACAGACATACGGACATCATCGCGGGAATAGTCAGGGAAGCTTCCTAGGACCTCAAAACGTCAAGATCTTTTTTTGATGCATATTAAAACATATCAAAGAATGTGGGAAATCAAGATCTAAAATTTTTCAAACTGTCCGAATTGGCGTGGAATGTTCCATATGCTTGTCGAATCGGATTTTTGATTCATGTTTAGCTTTCGTTAAATTTTTCGCGGAGATTCTTTGGATTTTTAAAGCTTTAGCTGGCTGTTGGATTAGTTTTCTTGTAAATGAGGTACCTTTATCTGAGAGAATTACTCGGGGGCACCCATTAAGAGCGATGTAATGGTTCAATAAAGCGTCTGCAACGGTTACTGCTCTGATATCGGGGAGAGGAACTGCAGCTGCGGCTTTGGAAAAATTATCTTGGATGGTTAGGACGTGTATATTTCCATCGGGGGTCATCGGTAAGGGTCCTACTGTGTCTATACTGATTTTTTCGAAGGGTTCGAAAAGTGTATCTGTGATGGACATGGGTTGTTTTGTTTTTATTCGCGTGAGTTTATTTTTCTGACATATCTCACAAGCTCGGATGTAATTATAGATATTATCTTTCATTTCCGGCCAGTAACATTTTTCGCGAATACGCCCATAAGCTTTCACCACACCTTCATGGCCTCCTATTAGACTATTGTGATTTTCTCCAATTATCTTTGTTCGTAGGGATGCATCCGGTACTTCGATATTCCCTTCACACAGAGTGATTGTCATCGGGCAGTCTCTTAATTCGTGTGATAAGTAGGCTCGAATGTCAAGACTATCGAACTCGTCCCCCTGTTGTGCACGGCGAAGCGAATCAATGTTGTGTTTGTGCATTGACTGTCGGAGATTTTTCAATCCTTCGATCAAGTCGGTTGGTTGTAATTTTTCGAAATGTTTTGTTTTAATGAATACCGTGATGATTTTACAACGCCCTAACTTGGTGACAAATACGTCTTCTTTTGTAGGTTTTGAGGCTTGAAGATCGTCCACGTTTATAAATTTTAGGTCGCGGAGCAGTTTAGCTACGGGCTTTATTATTTCACAGTCGGCTGATAAAAAGTGTACTAAATGGTCTCGAGCGTAAGTAAGCCCATCTCGGCTAGTTGTAAATTTAATTTTTATTTCGGGACCTTTCTGGGGTATATTTTCATCTGAGCTCAGTGTTAGGATTCGTCACATACGTATTGTACAAAACACATAATTCAGAGTGTTGTACGATTGAACATATGGCCCTCACGATACGCCACCATTCCACGATAATTCAGTAAATTCAAGATAATTTACTGATAATCTTTTTTTTTCAAATTTTACCACCCAAAATTTTATTAGTATTATGCTGCCCTCTCTTGTAAACAATCGTTATTAATTGTATTTATAAAGAAAATTTTGGTAGTACCGTAGCGAATATTAGTTATAGAAACTATACTGTATCCGTAACGCTTATCTTCATTATTCACATACTTATTTTTTGAATCAGTTGTTAAGTATTTCGCATTCTCGTTCTCATTTTCAGTTTGCATATCATTAATAGCCATTTTCTTGTATAATTGTCCAACTCAATGAAATTTATATTCGGTGTGCATAGCAATAATTCACGTATTTTGTTAATAAATTAACAACTCAAATAATTATATTCTGTAGAAGAAAGGTTAAGCCATCAATAAAACTGATTTTAGTAAATTTAAATAAGCTATGTCGGGATAATATAACTATGAGTTTTTATCAAATAAAAGTCAAATAAAATGGCAGAACAAAATTTAAAAATTGAAAAAGAAAATACCACTGAAGAAAAAATATTAATTGCATTAAAAGATCGCTCGGGAAAATTAAAAAAAGATTTAGTTGAAAATATTTTTTTGTGCTTAATCCAGGTAATTATTTACAATTCAATTAATACAGTCAATAGTTCCTGATTGATATTATAAATGGATATTAATTTTTTTTTTTTAGGTGGTATAATTATACCTGTATCTCCAAAAAAAGTGAGGTCAGAAGATCAAGATTGACATTCTAGCTTTAATTCTACTCTTTCTACAGAAAAATCAAGTGATGATGAAGTGCATTGGAATGATAAGCGCCTAAAAAATATTGATATACGTAAAGAATAAATATTGTTTTTATTATTACAAGTCATTAAATATTCGTCCATAATGAGTGACATAAGTTCTGACGAAGATACGCCACCAAAAAGGCTACAGGCTAAAAAGTTGAAACTCTATACACGTAGAAAGCAAAAATTTTTGAAAGAGTTGTTAAACAATACCAATTTTAATATATGGTTAATGCCAGATTTATCTGATAAGTATAAAGCTAGATGCAAACTATGTAATTTAACATTTACTGCAGAGTTGACGATGATTAAAAATCATGGCAAATGTAAAAATCATGTCAGCAATGAATTCAGCTTCTATTCAAAAATCGATTCGAACATTTACTCAAAAAAACGCAGAACCATCCTTTGATTATAATAAAATCTGCTACACGGGCAGAAATTAAACTTTGCGGATTTTTAGCTGAGCATAATCTTTCGTTTCGGTTGATGGACCACTTGACTCCTCTTCTAAAAGATTGTTTTCCAGATTCAAAAATTCTTCAAGATATGCGATTGAAATCATCAAAGTCGGCTGCTGTAGTGATGAACGTAATTGGAGCAACTGAAAAACAAGATTTAGCGATGAAGTTAAAGAATGTATTATTTATTGTTTTAATTGACGAGTCGACTGATATTTCTAAAACTCAAAATCTATGTATTGTAGTAAGATTTTATGATTCGGAGCAAGGTTGAGTCACCAGTTGCTTTTGGGAATTGTATCAAATATTTAATGAAGAAGATAATTCTCCTGAAGCGTCGGCACAACACATTTATAACTTCATCGAAAAATCATTTGAAAATTATTCTGTTCCTTTGACAAATATTATTGGCTTTGGCTCAGATGTATGTAGTACTATGATGGGTGATTAAAATTCGGTACGGACACGTTTCGAGCAAAGCTGTCCTGGAATATATATTATGAAGTGCCTATGTCACTCGTTACATCTCTGCGCAAGTAATGCATGCTCTGAATTGCCAGCAGAATGTGAAAAATTACCTCACCTAGTTTACAACCATTTTTCGTCAAGTTCAAAAAGATAATTTGCGTATAAAGAAATTCAATCAATCTTGGATTTAAAAGCTCATAAAATTTTACGTCCTGCTCAAACACGCTGGTTATCTATCAGAGCAGTGGTAGAGCGACTTCTTGAACAATGGGATGGGTTGTTTTTGTATTTTAATAAGTTGTACTTTGAAGAAGAGTGTAAAAATATGAATAAAAAGAAGAAAGATGCTAGTGACCAAATACCAACTGAAGGAAATGAATACTTCGCTGCCTGCAAAAACCAACCATGAAGTTGTGCTATCATTTCTTATTGTGGAGTTTACCGAATTGTCACATAAGTGTCGCATTGGTATATATCTACTGTCGTATACGTGTTGCATTGGTGCTTTTCAAGTGTCGCATACGTTTTGCACTTGTACCAATGAAACGTTTGATTAGGCTCGAAATTATATTTATCTTGTGCTTGACACTTGAAAGGATTGGTTAATTCTAATTTTCATACCGATCTATTGCTAAAACGATTTTCAAAAGTGAAAAAATTTTTTTACAAATCAAATATTTCTATGTTTATTTATTATAAATAAATAATTTGAGATTTTCATCCATTAAGAACATATGTTCTTTATTGCTGTTAGATGGACAGCGGAGATCTCGGTCCACCTCACTTTCCTGCTCCCGTGCACTGTGTTATCGCTCCCGGGGATAAAAGGGGAAATTTGTATTGTTTGCATTTAGCTATTTGCTGATTGTTGTTGTTGTAGTTGTCATGACAACACTAAATTTGAGATTTTCATGTAATAAATAATTTATTTTTATATCAATGTTTTTAAGAAAAAAACTATTCAATCCATGATGTATTTTAATCAAGTTGATGATATTTCAGTTGGTTGTTAACTGGTTTCGGTACAAAAGCGCTCTTAAAGATTTCAATTTTCTGCGCTGATCAGACGTCTAATTTCAGAAAATTCTTAGTTCAGCAAACACACCCATGGATGACCATGATAATTAATTTCTACAAGGTTTCATAGTATCGCTTGCGAATTCTATTTTGAACATTTAAGAACTCTTTCTAATATATTGGACAGTTCCATTCCGCATTTTGCACTTAGACAGCAAATTCTGTACAGAGTAGACCATGTCAAGTATGAAATTGCTTACGTGCTAAAGTTATCAGAGTGGCAATTTTCGGAAAATTACCGCTAACCTAAAAACACCAACTTGGTGGCCCTGATCAAAATAAAAATTTTTACGATTCAAAAAATATAATATAATATTCATTGAATATTTATTTAATATATAAGATATAACATATATCAACATTTATTTTTCTTTGGAAGTCAATTTCTCAGAAATATAGTCACTGACACAAATTTTTTATCAACTCAACTTGCCTAGTGCATTTTTAAGATTCTTACCGATTTCCTGTGGAATTTAATCAGCCTTTTACTGTTCGAAATTACATTAATTAGTTAATTTCTCATTGAAATCATCATTTCGATTGTCGATAAGGCAGTGTTCCAGCTGTTTACTTTATTGTTTATAAAATTAAAATTCATTTTGCAGGAGGTGTTGAAAAAATATCATTCGGCCAACTCCCAAAACCGATCATAAGTCAGCATGGGTTCCAAGGTTGCTTAGCTTCTTTTGAACTTAGTGGCCAAAGCGTTGACCTGATAACGGATGCAATTGTGACAAGCTCATTGGTAGAGACAGGATGCTTCGAGTATGATGGCTTACATTCCACAAGAAAATGTCATCATGAAATTTGCTCGAACCGTGGTCGATGTATCCAACGACCTGATACATTCATGTGTGATTGCGACATGACTACATTTCGAGGGCCGACTTGCAATGATGGTATAAGAAATCAACATAAATATAATCAATTTCTTTGATAACCAATCTGATTTTCTAATTTTTGATTCTTGCAGAAGCGATTGCCTATGAATTCAGTTCAGGCAAAGGGATAATTTCCTATATTTTACCGAATGGTCATAAATCGAAACCAACAAAAGATACAATAGCAGTGGGATTCATGACAAGTATTAATGATGCTGTATTACTGCGTATAGAATCTTCACGAAGTAATGGATATCTCGAGATTGAAATAGTTCGTAATAATTTAAATGACATTTTTCATATTCCAAATTATAATAACTCGTTTGAATATTCATTTAAAAGTTAATTTAGAGGTTACTGCAGAACTCAAATTTGCTAGTATGTGAGAATAATCGACTCATAATAGGATTATTTGCAACCTAAACTGTTTATGCATTGTAACATTGATTTTTCTCATAATGAAAGCTACAAAAAGCTAAATATATTATATTTGGGACTCTGGTCCCAAGGCCAATCAGTCGATCTAGTCGGTCGTAGGCTCAAACTTACGGGCATCTGGAGCAACATCGACTCCGATAAGCAGAGTTGATTGAACTCTTGTTGTAGTAAACGAGGATTTTTCGTAATTTTAAGTATGAATTATAAATGCCTCATATGTATGAGAGATTCCACGCCAAATCAAACGGTTTCAGAAATTTGAATCTTAGATATTCTCAGTTTTGTTATATCCCGCGTTGCCTCATACACTAGTCACAAAAATTAAGGGATATAAGAAAAATTCCAAATTCTTGGGTGATTTTCAACAAGCTGTAACTCCGAGGAAAATGGTTGTACAGAAAAAACAAAAAAAAACAGAATGTAGCTCCAAGTGTCTAGATTTCAGATATGACCATCAAAAATTTTTGTCATGTCCAGGTCTGGAGAAATCCTAAGAAAACTACCGAAAAAAAAATTTTCCAAATTTTTTCTAGTCTAAAAGAAGGTCCGCGGGCTTCAAAAAAATTTTTTTATTGTTTCGCTGGAAAGTTCTTCTATAAAATTTGATGCATTTCAATTTGACTTAATCAAAATGCCTGTACGAAGATTTGCCGCGGAGTTATCATCAGTCAAAGCGAAAAAGTATTTTTTCAATTTGACAACCGATAACTCTGGAAATAATAATCGTATAGGAAATCGAAGGACGATTTTTAAAACAACGCGGTATTCTCTATACGATATCGTGAATAGCTTTTGTCAAAAAATTTTTTGATTTCCCGCTAAGAAAATTGAAAATTTTCAAAAATCGTGAAGTTATTGGTTTCACCCCGTTTTTCGAAAATCGAGTTCTCATCAGATCTTGACGTTTTGAGGTCCTAGGAAGCTTCCTTGACTATTCCCGCGATGATGTCCGTATGTCTGTGTGTGTGTGTGTGTGTGCGTATGTGTGTGTGTGTGTGCGTGTGTGTGTGGGTGTGTATAGAACCTGAAAATCACTTATGAGGATGATAAAACTGCGATGAATGCCGACAACCGCGTGAAAATCGGTTGATCCATTCAAAAGTTATTGCGATTTGAAAAATCCAAAAATAGTGTTCTACGAAACTTCTATCAGACTTTTGAGCTGGGAGAGCTTGAATGCATCAAAATATCATCTCTCCGAACTCAGTCAGCTCAAAATATCACATTAATTATATTTTGAGCTCAAAAATCTTAAAAATGTCATAAGTACAATTTTAAGCGCTCAGGTATGGAATTAGCGGGAAGTTACAAGGATGGCCTTTAGGGTGAACCGTTTTCCTAATTTTTTTTTTACACTATTATTAATTACATTTATTGAAATTTTCAATACTATTCTTAATTTAAATTTATTAAAACTTATTTTTCATTCTTTTAGTTCGGTTTTCTATAAAAAGCGTGTTTTTTAGTTTTTTTAAACTATTATTTATTTGATGTTAAGATCCAAGTAACATGTGCTTGAGCAAGATTTTGGTGCCAGCGTCTTGAGCAAAACCCCTAGTTGCTAGTGTCTACATAAATTATATTTTGAGCTCAAAAATTTCAAAAATGTCATAAGTACAATTTTAAGCGCTCAGGTATGAAATTAGCGGGAAGTTGCAGGGATGGCCTTTAGGGTGAACCGTTTTCCTAATTTTTTTAAATTGAAAACTTCAACTAAAAAAACGACAAAAATTCGCACAATTAAGGATATTTGGATAATTTGGTATAACTTTGGATCAAATCGATGAACGAAGGATATCGTCGGCTGTTTTTAAACCTCTAAGTGTCCATTAAAATCCTCAAAAAAATATCAAGCGCTGCGATTTTTCTTTCATAGTCCTTGAAGCTTTAATGTCTTTGTTATTGGCAAAAATCACCATTATAAGCAATTTTTCGATTTTTTATTCATTTATTTTCCTCGGAGTAACAGCTCGTTGAAAATCACTTAAAAATTTGCATTTTTTTTCATTATATCCGTTAAATATTGTGACTAGTGTAATAAATTGATTCTCATATATTGTACAGTGAACAGGCCCACTCAGTGAGCAATACGTCACTGTGGGCTCCCCAAAATTACGAGCCGCACCTGACAAGCGCTCGTTCCCGCAAAATTCACCCCGCTTGCGCAAACCGACTACTCGATCACGCCACATGTATCGAATTTTACTATTGGCTATCGATGTCGACATCAATAGAACGAATTTATTGATTGGTTATCGCTCTCGCTAGACATGCGCAAAAGCCTTCTTCCTCAAGTCTATGAGGAAGAAGACGAACTATTATTATTATCTTTTCGCAGCAACGCTTTCTAGTAGTCGCATCGCCATTTTTCTAATCGCTTTTCGCTAGTGCTAAATTTCCGCTTGTTTTTGCTTAATTAATAATTAACTTCGCTTAATAAATTGTGCTTAATTTCTTTAAGTCTGTTTCAGATAAATTGTGTTTATTTGTGAACTTTTTTCACCGCTTTTATTGTGCAAGCTGAGTGTTCAACCTCGTGTCTACCGGCTTCGCTATTGTTAACCACGCTGTAAATTATAAATCCGCTTTTTTCACAACAATCCGCTATTGTACATCTTAAATATTTAGTGTAATTATTGCTAATAAATTTCTAGTGTTATTTTTGATAATTAGTTTCGCATTTTAATTGAGATAACCAGACCAAAACCTGATCCTTAGTTTTTCCGCTATTTCAGCATTTTACAGTTACTATTTGAATACGGTAATGCGAAAAGTTCAGGAGTATAAATTTTACCGTATTTTCACCGTACACTACCGTAATTTTACCGTTCTTTACTGTATGTTACGGTGTTTTACGGTTTCTACTGCGAAAGTAGAATGCTACTGTAATCTACGGTGGCCATACGGTATATCGACCGTATTTTTACCGTACAATACCGTAATTCTACGGTATTTCAGATCCGCCAGGGGCCCCTTCACGAGAACGTGAATAACGTCAGGCTGGCCGACTGAAAGTGACGTCATCCCCCTTCCACCACCGAGGGGTAACCAGAGGGTCCACCCTCTAGTCTCAAGGACCGATAGTGAGGGATGAGAGGTACAGGCGGGCCTTGTACTTACCCCCACCCTTGGGGTAGCTCTAGGACCCCAGCGACGAGGGAGGATGGCTTCACTTCCAACGAGACCCCCAATTCACACACTTCGACTTACACTAATTCTATTGTCCCCTATATCGATATTATTGTAAACCCTTGACGCATATACATTGTAGATCTTCTTATTGTTAATAAACTTTAAATATCAGAATAACGCGTTTCTAACAATAGGATATTGCGTTCAATTGTAATTGCACGGAAATACGGTGAAAATGAAAATTTTTATGATTTTCAAAAATTATTCAAAAGTTATTGCGATTTGAAACTTCAGAAAATAGTGTTTTATTAAACTCCTATCAGATTTTCGAGCTTGGAGAACTCAAAATGATACGAAATTAATATTTAATTCGCGGACACAGCGAAGACGTGATAACGATTTGGGCCATACCAGAGATTAAAGCCTAGGAGATTACCGAAATCAACAAAAGCGGTTCAGTAACAATAATACCGCCATCATTGCATTAAATGATTTTTATGTGTTGAGAATTGTTTTAATTGATTAAATTATACAATATTAATAATTTTCGGGTTGATTTCAAGGACGTGGCTAGTCTTACGGGAAAACCACTACCTTACTCGTTAAATCAGGACTTAGAATAATAAGGTAGTTTAAATGGGCATCATTCAAAATTGCATTTTTTTTATCAACTTGATCCAATATTTTTTTTTTTCATTATTATTAATCGAAAGATATCTAATGTACTCTATCATCTTTCAAATATTTCAAATTTCGCTCTTTAACACTCTAAGTATAGTATGGACTACATTATTGAACACAACCTCCTTCAGCTTTTCGCGATATGTCCTCTAGCCTTAAACAATTTCTTATACAGTTCACATTTTACAATAAAATCATACATATATTGGTTTTTGTGAATACCCTCGCGGTCTTAAAACCACAATAAATCCACCGTGGATCCACAGTGGTTTCACCGTGGATTCATTGTGGATTCATAGTTGTTTTATGGTTTTTTTTGTCGTGTTTGCAGTACGTTTTCAACGTACTTTTATGGTATAGTTATAACTAGGGCCAGGGACTTCGTATGGAAGAGGAAATACTAACACATGTAAAAAAAAACAAAAAAGAGTCATTCGTGTGATCGGCAATATTCGGTAATTAGTAATGTTCAGGTTTAACAACGACAAAGTTCAAATGACAGCAAGAACTGTCAAAATTAAATGTCAAACGACCTAACCCTGGTTTACAAAATGAATATAGGTGACAATCAGTACGCGAAAAATTTTAATGCACATGCTGGTTATGTTTGTGTGTGAGATTGGTATGTGTGAGAATAAGAATTAAATTTTATTGTATGATATCTTTAGAATAAATAAACGTTTGAAACGCTGAGGATGGAATTGAATTATCCATTGAGACCTAGAACTTATTATATTTCAGAGTTGGATCGCCGTGTAATTTTATAGTTATCCAAAACATTGGAATTAAAAAAAAATATTCATAGATGTACATTTTGCACTAGCTCAATGGTTTTGTATTCCTTTTTTAAGACAAAATAGAAAATATTGAACCAAGTAAAACTTAATACTAGAAGTAAGATAATATAAAAAAAAAAAATAAGACAAATTTAAAGGTATAAAAAATGATAAAAATTAGGAATTAAATCAATACAAAATTGAGCTGAAGGTATTGCTGTAAAAATTTTTAGAATTATAAGTACTTTATAATGTTATCAAAGTTTCCAGAAACACTGAACACTGGTATTCATAATAATAATAATAATAATAAAACTGAACACTTCATTCTAGTATACACCAAAATATTCGATGACTCACTTTTATTATTAATTTTTTTTATGCATTTTCATTTTACTACATATGTAATAAAGGTATCACATATATTTTTGTCTCGTTATTTATACTAAGTGAAAAGCCAGCCATTTTTTTATTAACATTATGCAATGAACATAGTATTTTGGTAGAATTTCTTTTGGTAACACTCCACATGTTAAGATGTTCTGATTGAAACGGGTATTGAAAAATTGAACTTTTTTTTCTTAATTGTATTCCAGAAATTTTTATCAAATTTTCTCCAAATGTTTTAAAAATATTATCTATTTGCATAATATTATTATTCTCCAATAACACGGTATTATCTGAGTGTTTTGAAGTTAGAATTGATCCTTTGTACTGAACACTTTTAATTGGAATATTATTTTCTTCATCAGGGCTTAACTGTCGAAGAATTTTAATGTATACTGGAATAGTAACTTTTTCTGTATTTTTAAACGATAACTCACTTAATCGGCGACACATTTGTGATAAAGGGCGATTACCGTTTCGTATAAATTTTTTTAATTTCCCGAGAAAGCTTTCGAACGGGTAACCGGACACTTCAGGAATAGTACAGTTCATGTAGTCAACATCATCGGCAAGATGAATGAGATTGTGCATGTTACTTACAAGACAAGTTTTACCATATAAAATTTTTGATGTAGTAACAAAAAGTTTTAAGCAATGTTTTGCATGTTCCAATTTTTGAGTAGCAAGGTCTTTAGAACACAATAATCTGATTTCTACGTGCAAAAGCAAAAAATGTCGATAAACATCTTCAGACAGAACTTGCTTAAAAATTATTGGACCAACATACAACAATATAAATTGCAATTCTGTCGCTTTAAATTTGGCAATATCATCTAATGATCTCGTTGTACGCTGGAAATCCTGGGGAACTTGATGTTTTAATTGTAATAGCAAATTTGTTAATACATTTTTCATAGTGTTACTTAATTTAACAGATTTGATATTACTATTTAGCCAATAATCCAGTATTTTTTTAACAATTCCTATGTATACTAAATGCATGGAATCTAAGCAAAAGTCGTTTACCATATCAATATGCGGTGTAATATTAATCAAAGGGGATACACCAGTATGGTGTTGTTGATTAGTTTGATTACGGAATGAATGATCAGTTCTCAAAATACATTGAGTTGGATCAACCGGATAAATAGAACGTCCTTCCACTCGCTGACCCTTTACTTCGCACCGTTCACAGGCCCAATACCCTCCATGTCCTTTAATACATTTTATAAAAGCTCGAGCAGGTCTATCACCAATAAATGCTTTTATCGATACCGTGAATAATATACCATATATTTACACACCAACTTCAAGAAGATGATTAATTTCCACCCTAAATTTTCTGAAATAGCTTTCTACATTACTCGGTTTATGTTTTCCACAATAAATTGCCACTGGAAAAGGTTTATAAACATCCGATTGGTTGTATATTTTAGCCAAAACTGGCCAAAACTGAATATTACTGGATTTATACAAAGGTAAACCGTCAATGTTTATAAGCAACTGAAGACTATTAATCTCATGTACCTCTGTGTTCAGTGAACAGGCCCACTCAGTGGGCAATACGTCACTGTGGGCTCCCCAAATTTACGAGCCGCACCTGACAAGCGCTCGTTCCCGCAAAATTCACCCCGCTTGCGCAAACCGACTACTCGATCACGCCACATGTATCGAATTTTACTATTGGCTATCGATGTCGACATCAATAGAACGAATTTATTGATTGGTTATCGCTTTCGCTAGACATGCGCAAAAGCCTTCTTCCTCAAGTCTATGAGGAAGAAGACGAACTATTATTATTATCTTTTCGCAGCAACGCTTTCTAGTAGTCGCATCGCCATTTTTCTAATTCGCTTTCGCTATTACTAAATTATCGCTTGTTTTTGCTTAATTTATAATTAACTTCGCTTAATAAATTGTGCTTAATTTCTTTAAGTCTGTTTTAGATAAATTGTGTTTATTTGTGCACTTTTTTCACCGCTTTTATTGTGCAAGCTGAGTGTTCAACCTCGTGTCTACCGGCTTCGCTTTTGTTAACCACGCTATAAATTATAAATCCGCTTTTTTCACAACAATCCGCTATTGAATATCTTAAATATTTAGTGTAAATATTGTCAATAAATTTATAGTGTTATTTTTGATAATTAGTTCCGCATTTTAATTGAGATAACCAGACCAAAACCTGATCCTTAGTTTTTCCGCTATTTCAGCATTTTACATATATTTTTGCCCTGAATACTAATCTTGAAGAAATGAACAAATGCTCTCATGTGCCAATCTATCATCTGATTGTTATTTATCAACATGTAAGTATTGTCCCGGGAATGACGTTCTTCAAAATGCATTGAACACCTTATTTGATGAAAATGTCCCAATGATCATGTAAATATTGAATATTTAATCCTCGTTGCAGTCTATGCTGTAAACTATGCGGTAATAAAATAAATTTATCACCTCATAGTTTTCTTTCTAACGAACAATCGGCTTCGTTGGAACGAACAAAACAATCGTTGGAAGATCACGAGTTTATAGTCATTAGCGAATTAGCAGAAAATTATGCTTTTGTGATACAAGATGTAGTCCAGGGTTCAATTGAAATAATAATTGAGTAACGATTTTTCCTGTTGTGATCTATTTCAAGCATAACGGCGAACTTAATCACCGAAGTTTAGCCATCATATCTAATAATAATAATTATGACACAGTCACCGTTCATGTGTTTGTGAAGATTGTTACTGATTTTATAAGAGAATTCGACCCCAATGCAGCTGAAGTTTTTTACTTTTCAGACGGAACTCCACAACAATTTAAAAACTTTAAGAATGTTGTTAATATTTATTAGCATAAAGAAGACTTTAACTTAGATCCTAACCCGGGAAAAACAAATTAGATCTGGTCAGATCTAATTATATCTGGTCGGATCTAATTATATCTGGTCGGATCTATTTATATCTTGTCTGATATGACATTTTAGACATGATCAGATATAACTATGTCTGAACTGAAAACTTTACCAGACATGAACAGATCTGATTATATCTGGCCAGATCTAAATAAAAAAAAATTTTTTTTCAATTTTCGAAAAAATTGTAAAAAAAGTTTATTTTTCGAAAAATAAAAGAAATAACAAACATTGACGAATAAACAAAATTTGTCACTAAATTTATAGGGCTGTCCATTTTACCCCCCCCCTCACTTTTAATCAATCAATAATCATTAATTACATTATTCGGTAAAGGATAAAAATAGATTATAAAATTGATGTTTACATTGTATTCATACTAAAGTGATCTATTATGTTATGAACTTTGCAAAATCATCATGACTATATCATCAGCAGTACAGCGGCCGGACAGCTCAAGGAACACGGGGATCACTGAAGTTAAGTAGCATTTAGCGTGTTTAGTACGTAGATGGGTGATCGTCATATTAAAGTCATGCAATTACAGTTTAATTATTTTTTATCATAACAAAATAGTTTTGTTTGAATTACATTCAAAGTCAAGTGATTTTAGTAGATAATTGATGGAAAAAAATTTATTTAAAAATAGAAATAATATATTTGATCTGGTCAGATATAGAGTTAGATCTGACCATATCTGATTATATCTGACGAGGTCTCAGATATGATCAGATCTAATTCGTTTTTCCCGGGAAGTGACATTTTTTCGCAACAGCACATGGATGAGGGCCATGTGGTGGTATTGGAGAAACAGTAAAAAGAAAAGCAGCAAGAGTAAGCCTTTAATTTCCATTTGATGACCGTATAACCACGGTAAAAGAGTTGTAGAACAGCGCACCGAGGCCATCAAGTCTACCAAATATTGTTGTCAAATTTTCACCTGAAAGAGACTATATTGAGGCGAACAAAAAGATTAGACTTGCAATACAATATTGCTAAGACCATTACAGGAACTCAAAAATTTAATTCAATTATTCCCAGAAGCGACGGGAATTTATTAAGAAAGAAGTGCTCAAGCTCACAAAACGATCGTTTATGTAAAATATTTGAGAAAACACGAAATTAAATAATACTAATGTTGTTGATAGTTACTCGTTAATAAAATTAGCCTTTCTTTATTTCCTTAAGATTTCTATTCGAGAAAAAAATATATCGAAATCATTTTATTGTAAGAAGAAAAAAATTAAAGAGTTTAGAAAATTGGTGCTGATAATAATTTATAGCGAAAAAAAAAATTTGTGAACTTTTGAAAACTAAAAAAAAAAACAGTCATTATGTAGGGACCATTACTTATGTACAGACCAGGCTTAAAAGTTGAAGGATTACTCTGTAGGAAAAAAGTCGACCGCGGTTTACCTAACACTTGGTTTACTTCTCCTCTTCTGATTTTATTTGATTATTAAAATGACAAGAGTTATATAGTTAATTAATCAAGATTCGATAATATTCGTTAGTTCGAACTGAGTGATTTTTATGGTGATTCATACCCGAGAGTCATTCAGTCGATCCTGAGGTCAAGAGTAATTTTTAACATTCGTAGTAAGAATTTTCAATTAACTGAAATTAATTAGTTTAATTTATTATAGTGGCAGAATGACCGAGCGGGCTAAGTCATTATATCGTTAGTTCGCTCGTACATCATGCCGTGAGGCATGGGTTCGAGCCCCGACGGTTATTAGAATAGTTCCAAACCAACCGTCGGGGGTCGCTCCGGTAGCCCACTTTTACTGGCATGGGTTTTCTCTGTGGTTTTTCCATCGCCACTATTCCAACAAGCCATTCGAAAGAGGTGAGAAATAGGGTGAATACAGTACAGGAAGCACAAGTCGGTCCACAACCGTAAGAGATACACAGTAATTATAAAAAATTTGAGAGAGCAGGTTGTGATATCTATGTGCGAAATTGAAAGGCAAAAACTTGAACGCAGTGAAATTGAAAGAGGCAGTGTTGACAATATAAAAGCGAGGAGCATATGTTAAAAATAGAGAGTTAAAGAAGACTATATGTGGAGACGCTGAGACAATCAGCCTTGTAAAAACCAGAAAACGATATACAAGTAAAACTCATAATAATAATAATAATAATAATAATAATAATAATAATAATAATAATAATAATAATAATAATAATATTAATAAAAATAATAATAATAATAATAATAATAATAATAATAATAATAATAATAATAATAATAATATTATTAATAATAATAATAATAATAATAATAATAATAATAATAATAATAATAATAATAATAATAATAATAATAATAATAATAATAATAATAATAATAATAATAA
>JZSA01002129.1:0-17772 GCA_000956155.1 Cotesia vestalis
AATAATAATAATAATAATAATAATAATAATAATAATAATAATAATAATAATAATAGTTTAATTCATTTAACATCTGAAGTTGTTTTAGAAATTGTGTCAATTTCCAGAATCAATTAATTCGGTAAACTACTGATTTATTTTTACGCTTGAGAAAAATCGACCAGTGCCTTCTTACGAATTCTTGATCGAACGTCAGTACATATTTTACGCCGTAGTTAATCTGTACACTCAAGGTCAAAACTAACAAGCTAGTGGATGTTTGGCGTCCATTTTACGAACGCTGACTTTTGTCGATTTTTATAATTGAATATTTTTACAATGGAATTTATTGAAATTTACGTTGGGATTTATTTTAGTTGAATCAATTTATATTATGAATTACGACATTGCCAATTTTTGTTACAACGCGTTATAATTACCGTTTCAATCAAATGCGAATTATTTACGATAAAATTACTTATAATGATTCAGAATTTAGTTCTTAAATTAAATTGTTGAGATTAATATAGTTCTGTGAGTTAAAGTTGAAGCGCATGATAATTTTGTCAGTCAATTACATTGTGAAAATTTAGTCAGATTTTATTGTTAATTTATCAATTGTTGGAATTGCATATTAAGTTCAAAGTAATTTTGGAACTCGTTTATTAATTTAGTTATATTGTATGATTAATAAACTCATGACTGGATATTTTAGTTAAAATTTTTAGAGTCAATTTAATTTGTTAAAAATTGTCATAAATTTTGAAATGAAAGTAAAAGTCATTACTAAGTGTGGGTTATGTGTGTGAAGATTGGTACGGGTTATATGTGATAGAGAGTGTTAATAGTGTTCAGTATTGGTAGTCCGGTGGACATTAAAATCAAGTTGGAAAAGTGTGGAAAGTTGTAGTTTTGTTAGTTTTTGGTAGTCCGGTAGACTTGTAATTTTAACTTTAGTTTCAGGACAGGTGTGGGAGACCGTTTATTAGAAAAAGCCCATTAGTTTTAGGAGAGGTGTGGGAGACCGTTTGTTAGAACATCTCAGCTAGTCATCGTATTGTCGTTTGAAAGTTATCGTTGTAAATATCGTTTGTCTCGCAGTTAATTTCTCTACGTCACTAGATAATAAGTTAATTATAGTGTGTGTGAGTGTGCGCTTAAGTTGTTCAATTTTTCATTGTTAATAAATATTAGCCATATTGTTAATTAATTATTTATCATTCAACAGACCTTCCTCCACTCTCTCTAACCCTAAAATAAATTTTATCAGCTCTGGACCGGTTCCAGGAATCGTGAAAATAACCTGGTGGCGCCCTTTTAATTATTTTAGTTTTTTTTTGTTCATTTGTAGTTTATTTAAAATTAATTACCGGCCAATTGGACAGAAAGTAAAACTGTTACATAGTTAATGTCACGTGGTATAGTCGCGGTATAGGAAAGGGGGTTTCGACTTGAGCTGTGAATGCCGTCGATTTCGCGAGCGGAAAAAGATCCGTGTTTCAGCCTTTGCCGAGTACAGTCAATATTCTTATTACGGCCTTTGCTAAGTGTAGTCGCATGCTACAGTATACAGCGGAAAGTCGTTGGTGACTTTTTCTTTTCAGCTATCTTGAGTACATTTTTGTTTGTATTAAAGACTTTGTTCATGTTACAGCTATTATTAGTGTTTCAGAATCCTCTATTCAAGATACAGCATTCTATATTTTTGGGAAGAATCAGTTTCGAGTCAGTTCAAGTAGAAAGTTAAGTGTGAAATTAAATTGGGATCTCGAGCTTGTGGACGAATCTGGGTTGCCGAGGAGTGGGATCTTGGAGTCACTCAGCCTCGTGAATGCTAGAGATCTAGCCTTGTGAGATTCTCGTTGAATTACGAAAGTCTGACTGTGATGTCAGCGCTTCTGTATTAGGGTTGAACTTTTAGAACTGGTATGTCGTCTATAACATTTTTAACTTGTTGGTTAGCTAAATTGTAAGATTTAACAACCTCGCAAGGAGTCAGCATCTGGTTAAAATACGGGTGACAGGCCACTGAAGACAGCTGACCATGTCATGTGGTGGAATCCAATCGTCATTTTTGAATTTTTGTTTATAGTTCTATCCAAAGCTAATCCCGAAAGAAGTAGTCACCAAAGGATATCCTTGCTTGAGGAACGGTTTCGTATAGGTATGTTTCAGTTCTTATGTTAATTTATTTATGAATTAGTTTTGAGTTCGTTTCAGGTATGATTGCAGTCAGTTTTAGTTTGAGATACGTTCTTTCGGTTAACTTTGAAGTCTAACTTTAGTTTGAGATCTTATTATGTATTTTTTTGGATTTTGAAAAGGTCATGAAAGTAATGCAATTTAATTATGAGTGTGTTCAATTATTCCTATTTCAATTCCCTTCTTGCTTCCACTTTGAATTTCTTCAACAATTCTTACTTTTATACCCGAGTATTCCTTAGAATTCTCAGATTTTCATACTTCTGGATAATCGAGACTAAATTTTCCACTCAATTCACTTTGCTGGCGATAACCACTTTAAGCGGCAATTTTCCTGTTATGTGTGAGCCTACACTTGGTTATTTACCTGTAACGTAAATAGATCTCTGGACTAGCTCAGTGTCTCACTGAAAATTATTTAGATGTTGAAAAGGAATGGGTTGCTCAGTGAATGAAGAATACCGGTGAATTATTGTAATAATTATTTTTTGGGCGTCCCAAAAGGGGCGGGAGACCCGAAATTGCCCTAAGAGTCTCTTTTACAATCTAATTCTATTTAATGACAGCGTTCTAATCAGATACAATTATTGACCTGCTTCAATACTTCTGATTCTTTAACTGATTCTCTGAGAGAGAAAATCAATTGATGCTTGTTAGCTCGGACTCAGCATAGATTCGGACAGACTAGAAGACTGACTGATTACAAGTAACGTCTCCTGCTGGAAGTCCCAGGTTTAGATAACTTCGGTCGCGGGTATCGTCGGACACCTGTATTATTGCGTGGAACTCGTCTTGTTCTGCGGATGAACTAAGATTATTCCGCCTTTGGGAACTAAGTAGTCATTGTAGTGTTCCCTAGCCAGCAGAAAATGGTATTAATGCGCCAAATGTGGTTCCCCGTTCTAAGATAATTGTCTGCTTGGTTCCCACAAGAAAGTGTCTCATCAGCACCTCGTGCAAGTAGCGATTTTCATTAATCAGCGTCAGGCTAGGAATACAAAGGAAATTCAGTGTCTAATTCATGTGGGCAAGTTGGCTCATCGATTTATTGAAAAATAAATAATTTACAATCATATTGACAGGAAGGTAGGCCACCCATCTCATGCTTCCTCAGCTAGAAGAAGAAAGCCATTTTTCCGAATGGTGTTAAGAATCTATTCTATTGAAATCCCGATTTATTTACTGTGTTATAACTCTCATTTCAATTGCTGTACCTCCACTGCTCCGAATAAATATTTGGAATCTTTAGAGACTTCTCTACACTCTAGAATAATAATGATTATATATAACAAAAAATGAATATTTACGCTAATATGTATGTTGATTACAATCATTATGACCCGACAATATAACGAATTTACGAAGATCTTTGGTGGTATCTCCTTGTATCTATGGATAGTGCCAATTCAATCCTCCTAAAGTGAACATGGATGATTCATAATACAGAAAAAGGGTTAGTGATTTCGCAGGTCTTGTTAAAAGATTCGATTAGGTTGTAGATCTCCAGTTAAAAGCACATCGCTCGGTAGTCCCAACTGTCGACGACCGTTGTCAGCTGCTTACTTCCCTTATTGTATCTTCTTGGGTTGATTGGTCATCTCAATGACCTCGTGTTCACTGATTCTGTTTCTCGGTTGAGAATTTTCGTCGCTGACTTCCATGATGACTCCTACTGGTTGATTGGATTCCGTGATTGCATCTTCTACCTCGCAATATGGGTTATCTTTCCCCTCATCGTGACTGGTGTCGTTTTTTATCAGATTACGCCTCTTCATTAGACGCCATAATAGGTTACAAAGTACTGTCGTGCCTCAAAGTGCAATAGCAGCGCTGATGTATACTAATTGGAATCTTGTCCTGTAAGACGCTAAGTGTACAGTCTGGTATAATCCTTTTTGCCCGATTGCACTCCAGACTTGGTGCAATTTTATGATTTTTCAGGGTTGTAACTGGTTTTTTTTGCTGATTTCTTTCAAAACGTAAAATAGTTCTACTTGCATTTTATTAGCAAATTTTTTTACTTCCTCGTCTATTCTGGGCCAGGTTAAAATTTTTTCGGATATCTTCTGAGCGATCGTTGCTTCCTGTGTGGTTGTGAATCTCTTCGTTTTTGTCATTCTCTCGAAGCCGTGAGCCATTTCTATTACTTCAGTTCCACACATTTGAATTCTAATGATTTATTCGCTTGACACTCAACATTTACTATGTCTACTTTTGAGTTGCGAACAACCACACATTTATTCCCATTAATTATGTCCAAAATGTTTTCTTAATCTCCACAACCTTTAGATCACAATTTTGTAGATCAATATCTCGTGACTCCCTCCACAATGCCACTTCACATTCTTCCGTTTCATTTATTGTCCACACAGTGGCTGTCCGGGTGGCCAATAATCGTTCTTTTATCACCTGACATGAACTTATTTCTCCATGTGTCAACGGAATATGTCCCTGACCGTCGATCGCAGTAAAGAGGGTAGTGAGCTTGATATTCGAACCAAATTCTGATGCTAAAACTATCTGCGTTGGAAAAGAATAATGTCTTATTAATATGTAGCTTGTTTTCTTTATTAATGTAATTATGTATTTACTAATTGTTTGTTGATAGAAAATTATCATTTCGATGAAAATGATTCCTAACAATAGTCTAATACCGTCGTCGCTTGTTTCCGTTATTAGGTCTGAATTGCTATTCCCTTCTAAAATTTCTTGTAGTCCGTGTTTTATAACAGCTGGCAAGTATACGTCACGCATTGCTTGACCTTCGTATGCTGCTAGAGCAACAAAAAATGCTTTTGCACCGCTTTTGTCCATTGATACAATTTCAGCTTCAATTTTCTCCCAGGTGGTTCGATATCATAATTTTAAACTTTCGTAATTGGTGTTAATAATTCATCAACACCGCTAATCCATAAAGCCACCGTTGATGGATTATTATCCATTGATTCTCTTTTGGTTCTTCTTATCTCTTTTCTATTTTCCGTGATTTTGGAAATTTCTTGATGGCATTGTAAAATTTCAGGGGTGGTCAATGCGTCCCGTATACTGCAGCGGTGGATGCTGTCACTCATTCGGGTCTTTTTACGTCCGATCTGTTCCCTCCACTCCCTGTATTGACTGCTTGATTCTTCTTTCGCTACCTCGTTTATCTTTTCCTTCAGAATTTTGACTTTCCTTTCCTCGTCCTTGATGTTCAGTAAAGTTATAATTGTCTAGTTGCGGGCGAACGGCCGGTACTCTTATATATCCTCGGAGCACAATTCCCTGTTGTTGTCCAGAGCGATGACCTTTGACAGCGATCCCTGAGTTGGTTCCATTAAGGCACTTGAATAACAATAAGCATCGGCAACTCACACCCTTTCCCCGTTTTTTTCGTGTGATCTATTTTTGTAACGACGATGCATTTTTATGTGTATGTCTATTGTAACCTAATACTAAGATGAATGTCTTTTTCTTAAAATTGTGAGTCTTCTCCCTCGGTTTGCTCCTGATTTTTCCTTGGTCCCTTCATCTTTTCCTCATTACCGCTTTTCAGTGACTCCTTGGCTAAGTGCGGCAACAGGTGAGTTATAGAGGATAATAGTACTCTTAATAGATATAAACTCCAACCATAGGCCCTGTGCAGCGTATAACCGTGGACTGCTGTATCGATTATTATCTTCAAGCATTTTAACTCCATGATTACTCTGATTGCTCCAGCACTCGCGGTGCCAAATATCAGGAATCCTCCCCAAAATTTCTCCTGCTATTTTTTCGTAAAATTTTCTATGTCTGCCTTGTCAATGAACTTTGGTATGGATATTCCAGAATTTCCTGAAGTTGTCTTTCCGGTAGCTCCTCTTACTATGGTATTTACTGTTACCGGTGTTCTTACTGGTAGCATTTGTAACAGTTTTGTTAGCTGCTCAATGAGCCCCTTAATTAATTATAAGAAAACAACGATAAACTAAATTAAAACATCAAACTAAATAATCAATTAATGCACCACCAGGGTTACTTTCACGGTTTCTGGAACTGGCCCAGAGCGGAGAGCTTATCTTTTAGGGTTAGAGAGAGTTTGCAGTTAGTCATTCTAGTGGTTCTCAAGAAGAGTAGAGCTATCATTCGATGTTAATAATACATCTGGTTGCTATTGATTTTAAAACTATGCTTTTCCTTGTATTTTACCGATACCTGTCGCCATTGGCTTGCTTAATGGCCTTCACCCTGAGTAGTGTGTTGAGATTAATTGCTTCCTTAGTGGTCACCGGCGGTTTTTACAAGAGAAATAAATTGTCAATTGAGGATGGTGGACTAGTGGAATATCTTTTGAGTTTATTGTATTTGCTAGAGTTTTTTTTGTTCTTTATGGTTGAACGCGCTTGCGGCTTGTGTAAAGAAACCTGGTGCCATGGTTTGACCTCTTGACCCTTTTTGTCAGTTGCCTCTGTTTCAATTCACTTCTTGCTTTCACTTTGAATTTTTTCAACATTTCTTACTTTTGTCCCCGGGTCTTTCTTGTAGTTCTCAGATTTTCAAATTTTTGGGTACTCACCACTGAATTTTCCACACAGTTCACTTCACTTAATTCACTTAGCTGCCGATAACCACGATGGGCGTAAATTTTCCAGTTACGTGTAAGCCTACACCTGGTTATTTACCTGTTACGTGAATAGACCTCTAAACTCGCTTAGCGTCTCACTGGAATTCATTCAGATTTTGAAAAGGGGTGGGTCACTCAGTGAATGAAAAATACCGGAAAATTATGGTAATACTTGTTCATTGGTTACTTGCGTCCCAAAACTGCGAGAGTTACCCGGAATGGCACTGAGAGTCAGTGTGGCCAGATCGTGCGATTTTTTACCCCCACTTTGTACCGTTTTCAATGTAGTCAGATAAAAGTGTCCTTCAAAGTGGAGGTAAGAAACGATCGCGATCTGGCCACACTGCTGAGAGCCTCTTTTACAATATAATCCTATTTAATAAAAGCATTCTAATCTCATACAACTATTGATCTGCTGCAATACTACTGATTCTATGACAGACGTAGAGAGAGATGGTACAGCAACGAGAATGAGAGTCATAGAAGACGATTAATTACGATGCTTATAAGCTCGGACTCGGCATAGATTCGGACATACTTAACGACTGACTGATTACAAGTAGCAACTCCACCTGGAGGTTCCAGATTTATATAACTTCGGTCGCGATTGCCGTCAGACACCTGTCTTACTGCGCTGAACTTGTCTTATTCCACGGATAAACTGAGATTATTCCGCCTTTGGAAACCAGGTAGTTATTGTCGTGTTCCCTAGCCAGCAAAAATAGTATTAATGCTCGAAAAGTGGTTCTCCATACCAAGGTACCTATCTGCTCGGTTACCACAAGTAAGTGTCTCATCCGCACCACGTGCAAGTAGCGATTGTCGGTAACCAGATCCAGGCTTGGGATACAAAGGAAATTCGGAGTCTAATTCATGTGGGCAAGTTGAATCATCGTTAGAGTTTTGAGTTATCACACTACTGTGAGGTTACAATTAATTAGTTATATATAGGGCCAGGGACTTCGTATGGAAGGGGTATCGCACGAGCATCAACTATTTTACCCCTTCCATACGAAGTCCCTGGCCACAGTTATATATTTCCGGTTACGTTTCATATTTATTTTATTGTTAAAATATTTTATAGTCTCAGATAATGTTATAAATTTGGTGCTATAATTGTCAGCCGTATCTGTTCATTGTTATGATCAGGTTAAGTTAATTATGATTTTTGTCTGTACCTTTACAGTCTATATTTATTTATATTTCTTTACATTGCTGTAACGTTTATGATTCTGTGTTAAGTTAGTTCGTTATTTTGTTATTTAGTTTTGGTAATGAATCAGAAATCAGTCAGTCATCTCAACGTCCTAATAACCAGATTAATTCTTATCTGCATCCGAATCCCTCCCTCTCTCCACAACCAACATACTGCGCAACACCATAGTATACCTGCCTATCCGCTTTCGCTACCAGTCTCAGGTTTTAGATTTTATTGAGTTGTAGACTTATTACGTTTTGAGTTACATTTATTGAGTTTTGTTGATTTCTCGTTGTTTAAAATTACGTGGAACCTTGTGTGTGTGTGATTGAAATTTTGAAGTAATTCCGAAAAAACACTTTTTTTGGTTTTCTTTCGATAACAATAACTCTCAAACGAATCAACTGATTTCAGCAGTGCTGGCAGTGATCAACGTAGTTTTTTACTTGTTAAGAGCTGATTAGTTATAAGAATTAAGCAATGAAGTCGTTTAAAAGTTATTCCAGAAAAACCCTATTCGAAAAAAATTTTTTTTTTACTTTCTTTGAGATACCTCAAAATCTACCGGTCTGCATCGGTCCAAAATTGTATTCAACATCTAAGTTTGACAAAGCCTTTTCGAATAGCGCTAGCTACGATGAAATCGATCAAACCGTGCAATAGTTCAGAGAGATTTGCATACGGTCACACGAACACACACACACACACACACACACACACACACACACACACACACACACACACACACACACACACACACACACACACACACACACTCAGCCAGACAGACAGACAGACGGACATCATCGCGGGAACAGTAAGAGAAGCTCCCTACACTGCAAACTCAAGTGTTTTACTTTTAAACACATAAAATGTTTAAAATCTTGTAGTCACTTTTTAAACATTTTATGGTGTTTTATTTAATGGAAACGTTTTAAGTGTTTAATTTTAATGCACTTAAAATGTTTTTATTAAAGCACTTAAAGTGTGTTGTGATCTAAAAACATTTCAAGCGTTTTATAAATTTTTTATTAATAAATCTAAAATTAAAAATCATTAAATTATTTTTGTAGAATTATTTATTTATTTTTTTTAAACTCCAATTTATAAAAAAATAGAAATTACATAAAATTATAATGAATATTCTGAGGAAAATTTCACTTGAACGTATGCAAATTACATTTTTTTTTGTTTAATTATAAACTATTAAAAGATTTTTTTTAACTAGCTGTTGTTTTATATTTTTAATATAAAATTATCTTTAATTAAATAAAATTATTAAAGAAAGAGCAAACATTTGAACAAAAAACATTATAGTTTCACACATTCCAAATCCAAATCGCTTTTTTTCTATTAAAACTTATCTGTTTTTCTTATAGCAACTATTTTATTGTATTCGTGTATCTTTTATTTATTTTTTAATGAAGTGACGGCAGTTACACATCTTTACTCCAAATTACTCAATTCTGCGACATACTGTACTCAATAAAAATAATCGAATAACTTAAAAAAAATACAACTTTACTAAATTCATTCACTACTCGATACTAACTTTATTCAACGCTAAGTTTACTCAGTTCTAACTGTATTCAATGTAATCTTTACTCAATAGTATATTATAAGTGAAGGAACGGTATTAAAAAATCTCTATTCAATTTTTTTTGTTTAATAATATGTTTACTATAAATAGATTAAAAAAGAAACTTTACTCAATAATTTTATTCTTAAAAAATAAATTTCTATTGTTTTACAAACTTTATTCAGTGTCAACTTTACTCAATTATATGTAATTTACATATCTATTTATAGTAAAAATTTTTTTTTATTTATTAAATTATTTTATTGGAGTACAGATTGCACAGAGCTAAGAAATTTTGAGTACAGTTTTGTTCTTGCCGAATAAAATATTATTTAATAAAAAAATATTGAATAGATATTTTTAGAAGCGCGCCATCACTTATAAAATACTATTGAGTAAAGTTTTCATTAAATACAATTTTTACTGAGTAAATTTAGCGTTGAGTAAAGTTTGTTTCGAGTAGTGAAAGAATTGAGTAAAGTTTTTTTTTTTTTTAAAGTTATTCAATTTTTTGTGTTGAGTACAATATGTCACAGAGTTGATTCATCTGGAGTAAAGATGTGTAACTGCCGAAGTGACGTACTAAAAAAATATTTTGATAACGATATGAATTTAACATTAATAAAAAAAGAAATTAAGATTTGTTTTTATCAATAAATTAAAATTAAATAAAATGCTTGGTAACTATCAAAGTATAAATTAAGTCCAATACATTACTTATTTATTTTTTTCTTCTTTTTCTTTTTCGTCTCGTTTTCGAATGAACTTCAACAAAACTTGATTTTTTTTAATCAAAGTTCCCAATACCTCGCTGTCGATGTACTCTAACATATTTAAGTATTGTTTAGGAAATACCGTGTCCCAAACATAGTAAGCTGCTAATAGAGTAGCTACCACTTTTAGTACTGTAGGACTCGAAATTCGAAGTCTGACATTGGTATCAGCAACAATAAGAGCAGCGCTGATTTCTTTATTATCAGAGTATATAATAGCTCGAGGAGACTCGTTCTCTTCAGTCACAAGACAATCAGCAGATGAACGTGCCTGTAATAAAATAAGTTTTTAGTAAGGTAAAAGACCCAGTTATTGACACTTGCAATTTCATTGTAATTAAAAAAAAAAAAAAAAAAAAAAAAAAAAAAAACAAATCAACTCTAATAAACTAATAAATACATTTTTTAAGTCATAAATTTCAAAATAATTGATTTTTTAAGAACATTTCATTTTTTTTAATTATAATAAAATTCCAAGTGTCAAACAACTAGACCAGTGTCAATAACTGGGTCCTTTACTTTAATATTTATTGTTATAATATTTATTTGTTTAAGTACATATTAAAGGCACATTCGAAAATGATCTAGCTTTTCAAAGTCTTACTTTCTATACAGCTAGAGTATTAATAAATGCACTCTATAATAATAGAAAATAGAATAAACCTTACTTGTTTGAAAGTAAACAAAGACTTGACTTCTTTCTTGACTTTTCTGGTCACAGCATCATTTAGTTTGATTACAAAGTCAATTTCAAAATTTTCACGTTCATCTTTTGCTTGAAAATAATTTTTCAATCGAAAAAACATCAATTGTATGTTTTGAAAAATCGAATCCTCAGTAGTATTTTTTAAATTATAAAATTTGAAGAGTATCTGTTTAAAATGAATTTTAAGTAGTAATTACTTCTTTTAGAGTGTAAAAATTAAAAAACTTAAAAAATTACTTACCGAATCACAATCATTTAAATGGGGATATTTTGTTACCACTTCCAAAATTGACTTAGCTTCATTTTTTATCCAATTGAGACGTTCATTTAATGTTAACTTAATAAGACGTTGGACATGCGATGTATTACCTTTTTTCTCTTGTTTTTTCTCCAACTATAATAAAGCTCGGCTAACATTTAATGTAGAAACCTCAGATCTATAAAATTTAATTCATTTATTACAAAAAATTTTAACAAATAGTCATACTGAGAGAAAAAATATTCTTATAAAGAAAAAAATCTTATTAACATAAATTCGTCAGCTGTTTTCAAAATCAAAATACATTTCGAAATAAAAATTTTCAATAGAAAAATTTCTCAAGTGAAAAAAATAGAATATCTATGAAAAAAAATATTCTTTCTTAATCTAATAAATACTTATTATCTGTAGAATTATTTAACACATACGTTTCATTTGATATTTCCACTTTAGACATTTTTGAGACATGATTGATATTTGTTTCTGCATTTCTTTTTTTTCCTTGTTTTTTTAATGTGATTCTGTGATTTCCTATCCAGCTACTTAATTGAGTCCTCACTATATCCTTTAATAGGAAAAAGTTTTTATTTTGACCGTAAGTCTAGTAAATTTACTATTATTTTTATTGAAGCATCAAGCGAGGCCGCCGCGGGCGGCCGAAGCTCGATGTAAATTATACGAATGTCTCGCCCGAGAGATTACAGATGTAGTACAGCTACTTCATGCCCTCAAATCACACGTTCAGAGTCTTTAAAAACTTTTTAAAATCCCGCCTGGTCGCTCTTTGCGCCACCAGGTGTTCACTTTCGTCATTTTGTTTAGAGTTTGTGTCCTTTGTTAAGAAAAGAAAAAATTTTTAATAGTTCTTGAGAGATTGGGGTGGGGAGAAAAGAAAGATTACTGTATATTTTCTGTGTTAGGATGCATTTAATATTTTTGAACCATTTATAAAGATTATTAGGTGGGTAATCTCTCGGGTGAGACATTCGTATAAATTACATCGAGCTTCGGCCGCCTGCGGCGGCCTCGCTTGATGCTTCAATTATACTTCATGTCTCGCCCTTCGAGATTACAGATGTAGATCTTCAGAGTTCTTGTTAAAAATTTTTTATTCTGATTCTACTTCATTATGAAAGCATGAGCTTTTCAGCGAAGTTGTCTCCCTGAATCTTAATCGGAAGATTGTAAAACCTTGCAAAGACTCGAGATTTTTGCGACCATCCCGCAACCCTCTTTATTTCATCAACGTTGACGCCTCTTTCAGCCGCTTTCGACGTTGATGCGTGACGAGTGCTGTGAGCAGTGTAACGCTCGTCTACTCCTAGGTCCTTGAGGCCTTTTTTGATCCAGCGTCCAATCGTGTCACGTGATACCTTGGTGTGTGGTTTTTGGAAGGATATCAGAAGAATGTCTTCTTTTCCTCTTAAGTTTTCGGTTTTGGATATATAGTGTTTTGCAGCACTTGCTATGCATAGACTCGGTTTTTCTTTAAAGAACAATAGTTTTACCAGAGGCTGTAAGGCTCCTGGTCTAGATGTTTTAATATCCTCTGGAATTTTTATTTCCAAGCCTTTATGAGTTTCCATTATGTTGCTTATTTTTATCTTAGCTAGCGTTTGAATCCGGTGAGCCGTACCTAGAGCCAGAAGCAGGACCAGCTTTTTAGTTAGATCTTTCAAACTTAAGGATTCGAGAGGGTATAATTCCGCGAGTTTGTCTAGAACTGGGTCTACGTCCCAGATGACGTCATACCTAGGTTTACTAGGCTTTTTCTTGTATATACCTCGCAAGAATCTATTAATGATCTTGGAGTTTGAGATTTCTTCTTGTGAGATTAGAGCTAAGGCTGCTTTCCCGGTATTTATTGTTCCATGACTAGCTCCTTCTTGGAATCTTTTGGTTAAAAAGGTTAAACTTTATGACGGTGAGACGATGAAAGGGTCGGAGTGGAGCTCCTGATTGAATTTCCACCACAATTTGTACGTGGATTCGTACTGTTTCAAGGTTGAGTCTTCTAAAGATGCAATTATGATTTCAGTTGATTCCTCTGGCGATTTCTTGTTTAGTAGTGCCTGCCGAATAATCTCGCGGCCACCAGGGTAAGGTTTTGACTCAGTGGATGTATTTTGGAGCTAGAAGAAAACAGAAGATTAGTGTCTGGCTGGAAGGTAATCTAACTATTTATTATTAACTTCTTAAAGGCTGGGGACCAGTTCTGACTAGGCCATAAAGGAACTATCAGGAATCCTTCCGCTTTATCTAGCTTTATTTTTTGAATTACTTTGGCAATTACTGCGAACGGTGGGAAAGCGTAGAAGAACCACGGCCTCCAACTAATCGTAAAAGCATCTATCGCGAAAGCCTTCGGATCTCTGTCCCATGCGCAGTAGTCGATGCATTTCTTATTAAATTCTGACGCAAAGAGGTCTATTTCTGGGATACCAAATATTTTAATTATCTTTTTGTATGCATAATCAGCTAGTATCCATTCTGTATCACGATTTGACAAGCGTGACAACGAGTCCGCTTCCACATTGTCTTTAGATGCGATGTAGGATGCGTAAACCCAGAGATCCCGGCATTCGCACCAGTTCCATAGATCTCTCGCTAGGTTGTGTAGACCTCCGGATCTCGTGCCACCTAGTTTATTGATGTAAGCTAGCGTGGTTGTGTTATCTACTCTTAACAATATTTCCGCGGAGTGTAAGTTTTTTGCAAATAATTTTAGAGCTATAAAAGCTGCTTTTAATTCTAAATAATTGATGTGTAAAGATTTTTCAGTTTGGGACCATTCTCCGTGGTCCGAGGTTAGTCATAACTGGTTTCATGAGTTTCGTAAATACATATGGGCTCTCACAGAGTCTAAAAGGTAAGCACGTAAATTCATATAACTGGCCCTGGAATCTAAATCTTAAATACTTCCTATTACTTTTGTATATCGGTATCACGAAATACGCGTCTTTGATATCGACCGAACCCATGAACATGAATTGCTCTAGCAACCTGCAGACAGATCTGAGGTCTTCGAATTTGAAATGCTCCGTATTAACGAAGAGGTTGAGCTCCTGTAAATTTAATATAAATCTTTTGGAGCCGTCTGGTTTTTCTCTTAGGAAATAGCTAGAGAGGAATTGATCGACTGTGTCAGAGCACTTTTCGATCGCCCCAATGGTCAAGAGTCTGTTCAGCTTTTTCTGAATGTCTGAGGCTTCTTGGGAAGACCAGATTGTTCCCCCTGGGGGATAAGTTTGCTATGGAATTTCTTTAAAATTAATTTTATATCCCCTGATACATTGTTGGATAAATTTATCTGGTGTAATTTGTTCCCAAGCCTTTAAAAAGTATTTCAATCTTCCTGCTAACTTTACCTGTCCTTGTTCTCTTCCTAATGAGTTCGTGATCTGCTGGTGCTGCTGCTGTTGTTCAAGTGACGACGATGGTAGCTCTGGCTCGGAGTCTGATTGGATCTGTTCTGGCTGGAATGCCTCGCTGGTAGTTTTTGGGCAGCCGACTTCGGAGTCTGAGATTTGAACTTCTGGCTCGTCACGATCGTCGGCCTTCGGGGTACTGACGAGCCGTTCCAGTTTCCCGAACTGGATGTTAGGCTTTTCTTCTGGGGTTGGACTTTTAAATCTTGGGTCAGTTTGTCCATAGACTTCATTTCTTTCATTTTTTCCCTTAGTTTATCACCAAACAGGTGCGTATCAATTTGTCTTTCCTCTAATGAGGATGCTTCCTGTTTTGTCAGTCCTGGTAGAATATACGCGCGTCAGGCGATGGATTGCGAGCGGTGGAGCTCGGCTTGGATTCTCGCTGCGTCCCAAATGTTGCTCAGTATCTCCTTTGAGTCGACTTTTTCGTTTTCCAGCAGTAGATTAATTACCGGAGCCAGGGCTGACAGACTTGACCCAGCTAGTTTTTGTGTATTGCAGAAATACTTATCTCGCTTTAACGTTGATTCATTCAGGGTGGACGCTATTTCCGGATTGAGTATTGGAGCCTCTAGAAGGCAGGATCCCCCTGTAGGGTATTTTTTCAGCAGCTCTTCTTTCTCCTCTTTTTTCAGGCCCGATTTTATCTATGCATTCCATCTAACCGCAACATCTGCATGAATTTTTCGACAAGATTCTCCAGTTTCTGGCGCCTGGCCCAGTATCTTCATAATATCCTCATCCAGGATTGCTGACGAGCCAGGCTCCTCGACTTTCTTCGAGCCCTCTATTTCTGCCTGCGTTGTGTCTTGTGTCTGTTGTTGCTGCGATGCTTGAATGTTTCTTTCTGGTGTTTTATTTTGACCAGAATTACCAGTTAAATCAGTGGGTCCAATTTGAGATTCTGTATCTCGGGTCTCAGGTACTTCTCGAGTACCGTGATTTTGACCCTGTTGCTGATCAGACTAGTCAATTGAGGCGTCGTCTGTAAATAATCCAGAAAGAGGACGCCGGTTAAGAAAAATTGTTTATTATTGTTATTGTTTTTTTTTTTTCATTTATCACCTCTCGTATGATATATGTATACATGTAAATGGTTCATTGATAGGGTTTTTTTTTTTTTTTTTTATAAATATCGTTTATCTCGCAGTTATTCTTCGCTTCGTTAGATAATAAGTTAATTATAGTGTGTGTGAGTGAGCGCTTAAATTGTTAAATTTGTTATTTTATTGTTAATAAACTGATCAGATTGTTAATTACATCTTTATTATTCAACAGCACCTTCCTCTACTCTCTCTACCCTAAGATAAGAATTCTCAGCTCTGGACCGGTTCCAGGAACCGTGATAAAAAATCTTGGTGGCGCCCTGATAATTATTGTTGTTGGTAATTTTGTTAGTTATTTATAAAATTGATTTGGGGCTAACCTGAGCAGGTAAAACTGTTACAAGTTTCAAAATTTTATTTTATTAATATATAAGCGTTCACTAAATGTTTAAAAATTAGAATTAGTTTTGTTATAATTTAAATTTTAAAAAATTAGAAAAACGGTAGACCCTGAAGGCCATCCATGCAACTTCCCGCTTATTTCATATCAGGTGCTTAAAACTGCACTAATTATGTTTTTGAGCTCTTCGAGCTCAAAAGTCTGATAAAACTTCGATAAAATACAATTTTTCAAATTTTCAAACTGCAGTAACTTTTGAATAAAGAATTGATTTTTACGCGATTGGAAGCATATGACGCAATTTTTTAAGCCCCACAAAGAATATGTAAGTTTAGTTTGATTGAACCAAGAATTTCAGAGTAATTCTGGAAAAACACTTTTTTCGGTTTTCTTTCGTCAACGATAATTCACGAACGAATGAACCGATTTTGACCGGACCAACGTCGATTTACGTGGTTTTTTGATGTTAAGAGTAAATGAGTTTTTGGAATCGATCGGTAGAGCTGTTTGAAAGTTATTCCAAAAAATGTCGGAGTTATGTTGAAAAAATCCTTGCATCCTAATATTTCGTCGAGGAGTCAGGGAAGTTTCCTATCCCATGTAGGAAAGAACAACGGGCCCAAGCTTGCCCCAGACTTGGCCCAACTCTGTACAACTCTGGCCCAAGCTTGGATACCAGACTTGGCCCAGTCATGGCGGAAGTCTGGAATGATAACATGGGGCCAAGCTTGTATGCCCGAGTTGACCCGGCCTTGGTTACCATGACTGCGCCAAGCTTACCTAAATCTGCAAAATTAATTTTAAAAAGTAGAAAATCTTAATTAAATGAGCGATTATCTGTTTCAATGTAGTACTAACGCAAGTTTGCGACGTGTAATTACTTATTAAGACTTACCCGATTTAATGTAGAGAAATAATGTATTTGACGGAACCGAGATTCGAACCCTAGCCTCAAGCTTGCAAGCCGACGCCTAACCCATTACGCCATTAGAACGACAGGTCGATCTAAAGCTTATCATTCTTATAAGCCAAATCTATTTAGAGGTAGATTTTTACGGTTAGTTATTTATATTAATTATTTTTTTTGATGGTGATAATATTTTTAAATATTTATTCCAATCAAATAAAATTAATTAAAAATTTACAAATATTTTCCTTAGTTATCGAGGCTTGGCCCAAAGCTGGCATGCCATGGATCGGCCAAGGTTGGGTTACCCATTCCCGGGCCAAGGCTGGCGTGCCATGGAACGGCCAAGGCTGGGCTACCCAGGCTTGGCCCAAGGCTGGCGTGCCATGGATTGGCCAAGGTTGGGTTACCCAGGCTTGGCCCAAGGCTGGTTTACCGAAGAAACGGCCGAGGCGACTTTACCCAGTCTTGAGCCAAGGCTGGGACACCAAGCTTGGTACCCCAGTATTGGCGCAAGCTTGGCTCCGGCGTTCAACTCTTGCGACTCCTATATGGGATGACCTTCAAACGTCGAGATCTGATAAAAACTCGATTTTTGCAAAACGGGGTGAAAACAATAACTTCCCGATTTTTGAAAATTTTCGATTTTCTTAGCGGGAAGTTAATAAAATAAATAAAAAACCCATTAATTTAGAAGAAAAAAAAAATCT